>JAUBOC010000078.1:17014585-17045565 GCA_032275365.1 Anablepsoides cearensis | reverse complement strand
TTGGTGGGGACTGTCCCCGTCCGGCCAAAGTTGGTGGGGACATGTCCACACCAGTCCTTCAGAAAGTTACGCCCTTGCCGAGACCCATTTTTGAGGAGGTCTCGGTCCACTTCATTGCGATACGTTTCTGTTGTGAAAATAGACCGACCTCGAACCGAACCAACTACAGGAAACGCGTGTCTTTTTGGACTTCACAAGCTATTATTGTGAACATGGTAATATTTATCCTTGCAGTCTTGCTAACGCTACTGCGCTACAAACAATGGGCCACTGGGGGTCAAGGCACGCAGAGCATCATGTCTCCTTTGTGTTGCGGCAACCATTTGCTAACGCCATCTCAAAATTAGAAGTATATCATCGTGAAACCGCTGTTAAATGAGCTGCTCTTTAACTTTTAAATGCTATTGCAGTTGTATTAACAGCACCTTCTTTCTTTCCAGGTCTTTGCTCTGTCCTGACCCTGTTGTTTCTATCCAATGGGAATAATGATTGTCACGCGCGTGGATTTGTTTATAAATTATATGACTGTAGAACCACGGGTTTCTTTTTAGCAAGTAGGTCTGCCCGGCTTGGGCCCGGCTCTGATACTATCTGGTGGCTCAGAGAGGTGTCAGACATGGGCTCATTTTACCCCCCTAGCCGCCTTCCTGTTTTTTACTGAATGATCCAAGGAGGACAGAACACGCGTCAGTCCCAGACTGAGCTGTCTTATGAATGAGGTTTTTATTATTATCTAAAATTCATTTCTTTTAAACACAATGTCATTTAAACCTGACGTACTGGTGACAAATCTAAAATAAATCAGCCACAGTTCAAGGTCTTCGAGTTTTTAGTGCAGCATTACAAGAGCTTTGTTCTCTAATCATTCACCGTTGGCAGCATTCACTCTAACTTAAAATTAGGATCCACGGGAGACCTGGAGCTCTGCTATCAAAAATCTATCTGATTTGGACCCTGATGTAAATATTCGTCACACAAGATGAGTAATGAAGGAAATGTCCACGTGCTAATGTGGCTGTTTTGAGGCAGGTCTAAAACCAGTCTTTTGTTAGCTAGTCCACAGTTCTCCTCAGATTAAATTTAAAGAGCAGGTGAGCTTGCATGTGAACACACACAATAACACGTAGAGGCAAATATATCCTACCTGCTGCTTCCTAATTCACAGCCTTTATATCATGGAAATGGTGGCGCTCGGATGGACAAAAGTGCTGTAGAAAAGTAATTGAAATGATTACAGTCGTCAACACCTAGGATGAAAGAAAAGGAAGATTGAGGGACACGTAAAAAGGTGGATATTTTTCGCTCCATTGTCCCCCGGTGATGAACCACTCAAAGACGAGTGTTTACGGTACGGAAAGCATGTTCCCGAGCTGTCAGCCCCTGGTACGCAAGATTGTGGAAGACAAAAGGTGCATGTGTCAAGGCCAGCGACACACACACACACACACACACACGTATGCGCACACTGCCTACCGAATATCTTCACACGGAGGTGAAGCGCAGTTTTTCTCACCAGAAGACCTATTTCTATCCTCTCCTGTCACTTCAGAACACAAAAGTGTGCATGTGAGTATTTTTGTGTGGCCCTATGAATGTTACCCTCAGAGCAATAGATGTCTTTTTTTTGTGAAAATAAAAAAAATAACTGAGTAAACCCACATAAAAAATAGAAAAACAGACTCAAATGTATAGAGATTTGATTGTTTTAGGTTGATCATAAAAGGTTGATAGAGTTCTGTTAGAGGCTGTGTTTAAAAGGAATCTAATATTATGCAGAAATCTCAACATTTTTACAAACTTTTGTACTTTTGGTTACTACCCAAATTTTGTGGCTATAGGTGAGGGTAGGAATGAAGATCAATCGGTAAACAGAGAACTTTGCCTTACATCTCTTCATCACGACTGACCAGTACAGAGCCCTGATGGATGACTTACTGCTGGCAATGTCAACCAAACTCTTGCATTGTTTTTATAGGGACTGAATGGGTCATAACAACGAACCCACAATAGAGCATATACTGTACCCCTCCGTGTCCATGAAACACGTGTAGACTGGATGGGCAAACTCCCATGACCCCTCAAGGACCCTAGTGAGGGTATAGAGCTAGTTGATTTTCCACAGACAGGACAAAACCTGCGTTGTTCCTCTTGAGTCTGAGATATGACCATTGTTTCTCCAGCACCCCTGAATGCACCTTATCCCTGAGTAGATTTTAAGGTCTAAAATTTTTTTTTTTTTTTTTTTTGTCTTTTTTGTTCATTTGAACATTTTTTTTTTTCTCATTACAGTAATTTATGGCACGTGCCCTTTATTGGAAGACACGATCCTACATTTTAATAGATTGTTTTTTCTTGTATTTACTGTAATTAATTCTAAGAGGCACTGCTCTTCTAACTTTATTCTCCTTGCTTATGCCAGTCTGTGGGCTGACAACATCCCACAGCACAGAGAAATAGCCATATTCACTTCATACTTAAACATACTGAAAAGTAATCCATTTTTTATATACTTTAGCTTGAGAAAATATGATTTAAGTGGACTGCACTAAAATTTAACTGAAGATCCCTGCTTTACAGTATGCATTTTAGTGTCTGTGTTTTGCTTAGATTTTTTTCTTTACTTCTGTGTTTTGTTGTCAGGTTTAGCAGGAGTGGACCCAGGAATGCAAACTCACATAAGGAGCATAAATAAAGACTAAGTGATTAAATTCAAGGGGAAAACAAACAAAACGGGGTGACACAGCAGCCATATATACAACACCAACAAAAAAAACTTTTGGAAACACAGAGGAAACTTGAAGGAGAACCTGACATCGTATGTGAGCACAACAATGGCGTGCTGATGAGGGAGGTGGCGCTGAGGGACTATTTAGACAGGGGTTGATGAGTAGAGTGGCTGCAGCTGTGGCTGATGAAACGGGGCAGGTGTTGATAGGAGGACAGGCTGACACAGACAATAAATGTGGCAGCTCAAAAATCCAGATCCTGAAAGTTGTGTTGTTCAGCTCAGTTTATTTCTGTAGCACTAATGCATAGAGAAACAAATCCTCTCCCATTCAACTACAAATACATCCAGTTCAATTCAACGTAAAACAGTTCAGGTTCACAAAAATCACAGAAACTATTAGTGTGTGAACGTGTGTATGAATTTTTAAATGAATGTAGTGTAAAGTGCTTTGGAGTCCTTGCACTTGATAAAGTTCTATACAGACCACTTACCAAAAATGATTCTGCCTCCTAATAGTCAGATTGTTGTCTTCTGTTTGACCTCATTTGTTGCTGTTTGTTATAGTATCTGTGTTCTTTTTAGTTGTTTGTAGTTTTTAATTATTGGGCTTATTTGTGACTTCTGTGTTTAGTTAATCTCTTCAGTTTTCTTGTTCCTCAGTCAGGTTCTGCCAGGTCCAACTCACCTGTTCCACGCCTCAGTTAGTCACAGCTGTAGTCATTCTTCCCAATAATTCTAGCCCATATGCTCAGTCAGTTTTTCCATTCACGTTAGTTGAGCATTACACATTCTCAGATCCCATTCCCTGTTCCACGTACCTTTGTGAATTTTACACGTGCCTTCCTTGAGTCATTTATTTGCTGCCGTTTTAGTTTTCACAAAATAAGTTTATTTTTGAGCTCCATGTGTCTGTTTAAATTTCGGTTCCAAATTTTTACTGAAACTGTGATGCTCCATTGCCAATGCAGCCCTCCCCTGGTTAGTTTTTATTATCAAAAAGTAGATGGCAGGCAATAATTTTCTGACCAGTGTGTGTTCATTTGTTTGTGGTGTTTGTATGTTTTAACAGACTTTTAACATTCTTTGTTCCACCAGTGGGCAAAAATGCTGCTGTTTTTGCATTTAAACACTTCCAGACACTACCTCTGGTTCTTGTGTCAAAAGACTTTTAAGGAATTTCATGGGCGACTGTTAAAGGGTCAGTGAAACTCTCAGAAAGTTGGTACTAGATATGCATTTACAGTTGATTATTACAGCTAATCAACCTTGGCAGTGATTTATAAATCACTGAATGGCATTAAAGATTTGTTGTCCTTAAACTTTTCAGACCAATCAGGTCTTCTGGTCAAGTCTACCCTGTTGAATCAAAACCAAACATGGAGAGGCTCCTCTAATCTGGACCAAACGTCTAGAAAACTGTATAAGAATGCTGAAAATTTTCAATCAAAGTTAAAAACCAATTTGTTTAATTTTACTTGACTGTTCTTTTTAAAATATTTCAGTTTGTGGTCCAACTTTACTTTACTTTCTTTAAGTGTGCGACTGAAGGAATTTTTGTGACCCAATAAAATAATTTTAGACACAGTCTTAGTCTTTTATTTTAAACAGGAAGATAATGTTTCTACTTAATGCATCCCTCCTCCGCAGGTTAAACAAAGACTTGTTTAAGATTTCCAGTATGTCACTGCTGACATAAAAGGTACCGCCCCCAGGGATGTGACTGGAGTATTCTAATAAATATTATGATTTATGAAGGACATGGATTTGAGCGTAACCAGCAGCAGGAGTAGACAGAAGCCACTGTTTTTATTTCTTTTATACACAGGCTCTAGATGAGATGGCATTTTCAGCTGAAGAATAACCCTTTTTACTCAGAACAGAACTTAGTTTTCTGCACAATTATTTGGGCATCCAACACTTTCTTTCACCACTATAATGCACGTTTTAAAAAAAATGTTTTCATCAAATAAATTACTTTGAATTCATTGGTATACAAATTATCTTGCCTTCAAACACAAATACAGCTAACTTGGTCAGTTTAATACAAACTGAGCTAAAATGTGGCGTGGTAGTAGCTTAGAGACATCCTCAACTCCAAGTCAGAGCACTTCTTATTTACATCTGCTCCGGATTTTAACTCACCAAAGTCCCAGGCAGGACAAAAACAAGTATCTAAGAATGTTTTACATTTTCTCTCTCCCTTTGTTTCGCCCTTTTTCACAACATCACATTGTGTGTTTGCGAAGAAGTTTGTCATTTTCTTTGGTTTGGTTACAAAGCAGTTCCAGAGTTTCACAGCTCCCCATCCGTCCATCTCTCAACACTGTTTGTGAAAGCATCCTGTCCCACAGACAGACTGACAGCCCATTTTACCCCCATCATGTGTAATTTCTAATCAGACTGTCTCCTCACCAGTGTCTTCAGACTGATCAAAAAGCCTCTCCGAGCTCAAAGCTCCTCCACAATAAGTGAAAACATGTCATTACAGACACACCACATCTTTACATTCCCTCTGCACTACTTTTGGTAATGCATCTGAGGCAGAGGGACGTCTCCCAACCCTTTACAGCACTTCTCTGCAC
The DNA here is from genome assembly GCA_032275365.1 of Anablepsoides cearensis. Classification (NCBI taxonomy): domain Eukaryota; kingdom Metazoa; phylum Chordata; class Actinopteri; order Cyprinodontiformes; family Rivulidae; genus Anablepsoides; species Anablepsoides cearensis. Next base: position 17,040,255 of record JAUBOC010000078.1, on the reverse strand, counting down.
TGAGTGATAATGAGAGGAATTTTACACAATGGATCCACTTTTCTCCTTGGAGTCAGCAGGGAAAAATAGTGACAACGGGAGAACCAGAGACAAAAAAAAAAACCTAGAGTATTGGGTAAAAAAAAGGGGGCTAATATGAGGCAAGAATAAAAAACGAGAGGAGAGGGAATGACTGCGAGAGAGAAAAAAGAGCGATTGCCTATTGACTAGATGAGAAAGGATGCATCATTTAATAATTGTAAATCCCATGAAGATGAGGTGTAATAGGACTTTCTTTCCTCCCACCGCTGCATCAGTAATTTATCCCTCTCTCTTTCCGTCCATTTTTCTGCCTCTCTCTTTCACTCTGTCACCCATCAATCTTTTTCCAATTACCTGCTCTGTCTATCCACAAATCCATCATAATCATTTCCATGGTAACGGGTTGCATCCTCCATTGGCTTTGGCCTATTGTTAAATATAATTGCACACTAAACAGCAGTCTTTAGAAGAAAAAAAAGGCTTGTAAAGAAAAGCACAGATTTAGATATTGTCTCTGCAACAAATGTCTCTCCCACGTCTCTAAAGAGTCAACTTCAGAGCAGATCTGGAGCGTTAATTCAACCATGACGTTCGTTCATCAGTCGTTTTTTTTTTTTTTTGTTAACGATTACTTCCATATGGATTCACTCCAACGACACCTGAAATACCTTTGTGGCTCTTTGAGGTTGTCAATTCTGCTGGATATAAAAGAATACATTGTCACATACTGTATTATGATTGCCTTGTGATTATAGAATCACCTCTACTTTACACAAACTACTTTAGGCCTGACCAAGTTGTACTTAAGCCAAAAAATCATTCATTTGTTCCCATATAACAAATTCAGTTCTACACAGAATTATGAGAATCTGATTCTGTACAAGATTCTAGTGATGTAAAGGCACCATGCTTGCTTTTATTTGGAAATATGTTGTAATGTGTAACTCTAATGTTATACATGTAATTCAATATAAATCTAAAAATAAATTGTTTTTGTGCATTAAGTCTATCAAATATGTTTGTCTAGTTTGCTTGAATCATTACCAGTTACACAGTTTTTATTGTCCAAATATTTTTAGTGACCAAAAAGCCATAAATTGTAAAATGTGATTAAAGTGAAAGGAATCCTGAAGCTATGGCACTGAAACGTTTTTTGTCTTTTTCTACAAACATATGACTTTGTTAGATTCAAAACGATAGAGAATGAAGGAATACCTTTGCACAGCACAAATTATCATTTTTATGGCCAAAAGTTTGATTTTGGCTTATTATTTATCAATGAAAGACATTTAAGTCTTATAATTACTTGTCTTTTTAAAGGGCCTATACACTGCAAAAACTGTCTTTCTAACCAAGTTTTAAAATCTTATATCCAGCCAAAAAAAATATTTTTGATCTTGTTTTGAGACTGATTTACTAAACAAGAACTGATTGTTCAGAATATTAATCTTGTTTTCAGAATGTGTAAGAATATTTGTCTTGTTAGCCTGAAAATTCGACTCCAATTAAATCAAAAATTTCTGCCAATGGAGTAAGAAAATTTTACTTGGTAAGATTCTTAAAATAAGAAAAAATTAAGTGAAATCAAGTATTTCAAGAATCTTACCAAGTAAAATTTTCTTACTCCATTGGCAGAATTTTTTGATTTAATTTGAGTCAAATCTTCAGGCTAACAAGACAAATAAACTTACACATTATGAAAACAAGAATAATCTTCTGACACAATCAGTTCTTGTTTAGTAAATTAGTCTCAAAACAAGATCAAATAGATTTTTTTGGCTGGATATAAGATTTTAAAACTTGGTTAGAAAGACAGTTTTTGCAGTGTAGTTAAAAGTTTCAAGTTTGTTCTATCATATAACCTGTAAAACAAAATATATACCCTTTGATTATATTAAAAAAAGATTTTGGCTGTCAAAACCTGATGGCTTGTTTGAATAGAGGAAACAAGATTTTATCCTTAAAATTGTTGCTGTAAATTATATTCGCCATCTGAAAATAAATTATTTGTGTATGGGTCTATAAAAAAAAGTTGGGTAAGGCAAGTTCTTCTTTCTTTTTGTTAAATATTGAAAAATAAGACAGGCCATAGAGCAATGTGGTTATCCCAACTGGGCTTTCCTCAAAGCAGACAAGAAACCCAAACAGGACCCCGGCCATTGGGTGAAAGGAAGACCCCAAACCCAGACCAGTAGTCATTCTTTATGTTGCAGGGTTTCTGAGAAACCAAGACATTTATTTTCTAAACATGACATTGCAATGGCTTTTTAAACCCCAAAACACATTAACTGGTTCACAAACAGACTAATTTTGTGCATTCTGGTAGGTGCCAGGAGGACTGTGACTTTTGGGTAAACAAAGCATCCACTGTTCAAAAGAATGGCCCAACACAAAAGAAAAACATCATCAGGACTCTGCAGTTTACACTCATCTACAGGCCAGCGGCCACTCTTTCAGGGATGAACATGTTCTCCTCCTTGATAGAGAGGAACGTTGGTTTGAGAGAGGAGTAAAGGAAGACATTTTTGTGAAGAGAATCCACCCATCGTTAAACAGGGGTGGAGGTCTCCATGTCCAATTGCCCCACTCTTACAATGCTGTTATTTCAAAAATGCCAAAAAAAAAAAAAAAAAACTGTGATAACGCTTTTGCCCGTGTTAGGTTGTTTGGTTGTGCTTTTGCCAAAATAGTTTACAGATTTTCCAGAAAATAACCACTAATCAACATCTAAAACTGAATACCGTTTGGAGGCAACTCAGTTTAATGAGCAGACACAAAAATGATTCGAACTCTGAGCAAACAGGTTATGCGGTAGTAGCTGTGAGTCATCCCCTATATTCTGAGTTATGCAATCATACGAGATTTTTGCTGAAACCTTTTGCCATGTGTTGTTGGAATTAACTCTGTTTGTTAGTAAAATATAGTAAAACTTTCAAGAAGTGATCACAGGTTGTACAACTGATGAGCTATTGGAGCCAATACAATTCAAGATGGCTACAACGGCCAAAAGACCTTAGGAAACACATAAACAGCTAAATCTCAGGTTCCACTCAGTGTTCTGCTTTAAGTTTTGTTTTTCTTTATACCATCATGACCGCTGAAGTTAAAAATTCAGATTTTTAGCTTTAAAAAGAGACCAGGCTTGTGAATTTAATCTAAAGTGTTGAAGAGCAATACTTCATTTAGTTTGTGTACTTCTTAAGGCAATTTATGGTATTTTAGGCCCGCAGGTTAAGGGGTTATAAACTTGACATTTAGCCTAACTGATGGAGTCCTGTTTGTTGGCAAAATATCTCATGAACCACAAAACGGATTTCAATGAAACTCTCAGCAAATGTTTATTGGACCTATAACTGATTCACTTTTAGAGCTAACACAAATCAAGATACTTCCCCCAGCTAATCAACATCAACATACATTAAAGTGTCTTTAGCTTAGTGAATATTACCAATATCATGCAAAAATTTGGTCTAGATTACACAAGATTACAATATCACAAAATTAAACAAAATGGAGATAACTCCATCATTTGTCAACAAAAAAAATGGCATCAAGTGTGGTGAGTGATATGCATGTCCTTCAAGTAATTCAATAGGCTCTTAATTAGATTTAACATCTTTAACATTTGTGTATAGCCCTGGGTGAATAAGCAGTGGCTCCATCCTGATAAAAAAAGAGTTGTATTCTAAACCAAACCCTCTGTGTCCTGCTGAGGAAAACAAACTGAGAACTGCAGACTGCAACCATTCATGTCAATGTGTATTTGCTGACCTATAATTGATATTTATAAAGCACATAATACTGTGAATTTAATTAGCAAAACAATGACTTTGGTATTCATGAGGTAAAAGTGAGGCAGTTAACATTTCAATGGCTTCAATGAGCTTCCAAAAGAAAAGGGATGTTTAAAAAAAGTGTTGCAGTTGTTTTAAGATGACCTAACATGCAAATTTAGACATTACAAACTCAGAACCAGCATTGTAATAGATTCTGATGGGTTTATTGTTGGTAAAATCAGCCCTTTATTTATTTATTTATTTATTTATTTTTTTTTTTCATTTAGTTTTTTGGCATTATTTTGTTTTTAGGTTACCAGTCATTATTGTGATCTTGGAGTTGTACCTGGCACAACATGCTGATTGGACTCTGAAGAGGTTTGTTATTGTGTTGGTTAGTGTCAAGCATCACTCCCAACCTCCCCTCAGTCCACTGAGCTCCCACTCTCTCTCCTTGCTCTGAGTGAGCTGGTGCTCTTTCTGACTGCTCAAAAGTACAAACTCACACAAATACAGACAAGTAGACAGGAAGCCAGGACTCTGGTATTTCAAAATAAATACTTTGAAGACCTTTTTGTGTGCCATCAAGAGTACATTTATCACAAGGAGGAATGCTTCTATGTATTGCCTTCAGAAGCCTTTAGAATGTATTACTAAAGCAAGTCTATTTTGAAATCATGCTGCATTTTCTGTAAATCAGAACCGAAGTGGAAATACTTTGTTGTGTATGTTTTAGACTGCAAGGAACAGAGTAGGAGAAAGAGAAAAGGGACTACACCACATGGTCTTTTTTACATTGCTATTTTTACAGTGTAATGTGGTGGCATTGCATGTACATTTGAATTTAGTTTTAAACTGTAACAAAGCTAATTAGCATGAACTTAATAGGACTAATCCATCTAAATAACAGTTAAAGTAAAGAAGAGGGGGCAGATTGCAATCTTTGTCTTCACTTTGCTTCCTTTCATTTCACTTATAAGTTGTGTTTTGTTTTATTATTGTATATAGATTTGTCTTCTTTTTTAATGAACAAATAAATAAAAGCTGGGCTTTTAGTAAAATGTAAATAGTAAAAGTCTAGGATGACAGAACAGGAAGTAGTAATGGCAAACAACTAATTTATAAACGATATGTTGTTTGGATAAAATATAAAATATTTCAAAAAAGAATAATCCATCCAGTGGTGTTGGTTTACAGAAAAAATAAATAAGATAAATGGATATTACACTTTTTTATTCCTTGTATGTTTGATCCAGAAAAGGGTTTCTGTAAATTTAAATTGAAATTAAATGTATTTTGTAAAAATCCATTGTAATTTAACCCTTAACCAAACATATACACATAATATATTAATTGCTCTGAACATTGAACTAATAAATGAAAAAAAAAACATGGTCTCTAATATTATAATTTAGTTTTATCAACCTCCTGTAGTTCAGTTAGTCTTTATTGAATAGAAAATAAATAAGTAAACAATGTTTAATCAGATTTAACCTATAAAATCTACATATTGTTATTTTTTAAGAGAATGTATATTCAGATGAAGTTAATGGGATTTCTATTTCCCCTCCAAATAGACTTCTCCTTTTGTTTGTGTTCTTTTATTATGAAGTCGAAACCGGAAGTGTTGTTGGGTTTGACACTGAACGCTCGTGTGTGTACATGTGTGCACGCGCGCGTTTGTGTGTGTGTGCGTTTTCGGCTTCCTGCTGTCGCTCGGTGTCCGCTTGCGGTCCGTCTAGTCAGTGTTGATCGGCTCGCCATGGCGGAAGGACGCAGAGAACAGCCGCCTCATCCTCTCCTCTCCTTACCACCCGCGAGCAAAAGACCCTGCCTTCGCCCCGCACCCCGAGGTCCCGGTCCGGGGCCCGGCCACGGTAGCGGCTTGCCCGGCTCCCGGTATCGCTCCCCGGAGTCTCTTTTGGATTGCGCCGCTAAGGCAGTGGCGGAAAAGTGGGCCTTTGAGAGAGTAGAGGAGCGCTTCGAGCGGATCCCAGAGCCCGTCCAGCGCCGTATCGTGTACTGGTCTTTCCCCCGCAACGAAAAGGAGATATGCATGTACTCTTCGTTCCAGTGCCGAGTCAGCGGCGAGGAGGGTCCGTCCGCGGCTGCCAGTGGGGCTGGGGGAGCAGGGACCGGATCTACCACCGCTGGTGGCGGCGGAGGATCTACTTCTGGTACCTCGGCGAACGTGGGGGCACCCGGAGCCGTGGGAACGGGTGACGGACTGCCTTTCCGCCGGGGTATCAGGCTTCTAGAAACCGGCTGTGTGGAAAACGTTTTACAAGTCGGTAAGTGGAGTATTTTTTTTTTCCTTTTTAGGGAAGCGAACACCTCGTGGAGCGTTTCCGAGTTCCTGCCGCTGTTGGATCAGCTCTCGGGGATGATTGATGGAAGTTTTTCCTGCTTTAGCGGAAAGTATGCAAAGCGCCCTACTTTCATCAAAATTAAAGCCACGCGTGGCTCTTCTTGTGCTTTTCGTTACGTGGACTTACCAGACGGCGTTTATTGCGGAATTTAAAGTTTATTTTTGTAAGTTTTTTATGTTGATATGGAGCGAAACTGATGCTGCTCGCTAGCTTAGCCGACAGGCTGCTGTTTAAAAATTAAAGGGCTTCCTCGATCGTCTGTAGCCGTACGGCTGAGTGTTGCGACTGTGTCCGGTTTTTATTTTAGCCGCTTTCCTATCTGTTTATTTATTTAATTTATCTTCGGTAACCGACTGCACTTCTCTCTGGAGCTCTCCGAGTCGGAGCTGGCTGGCCGGAGCCACCGTAACCCCCCCTCCCGGCTTTGAGTCCGGGGGAGGCGGGGAGGAAGACGGCTGACAGTCGCGAATACAGAAGGAACAACCGTGAACGCATCGGTCGAGGGGTTTATTTGGTTTGTTTGGGAGCGTTTCCACTTAGACCAATCATTTTTCCTATTGTTCCTGAACTCAACTTCGGTTGAGAGTGGCTTAATAAGAAACAAAAGGCAGTTATTGGGTCACTTGTTACGATGAATCTCGCGTTAATCCGCAACAATCCCCCCGCATTTTTTTCTTTCTTTTTGTTTATTTGCTGCTGCAGGTCCAAACGGACAAAGAGCGCGTCGTCTCCAGGATGAAAGACGCTCATCACCGGGAGTCATTGTTTTGTTGTTTATAATTAAAGTTAAAAGGGGGCTGACGCTGAAATATTCCCTTTAATTGGGGCATTTTGCCCGCAGCCTTCTGAGTCGCTCGCAACACAAAGGGTTTCCAGTTGAAATGATCAATAAGTGTCTCGCATTTCCAGCGCTGCAGAAAGAGAGAGAGGCTGATTTCAAACAAAGGGCCATTCCGCAAAGCTCCATCTCATGTCTCTGTCTCTGTGGCTCATTTCCCCCCTGTGCGTTGCGACGACCACAAACTGAACCCCTGACATTAGGAAAATTGGTGGAATGAAACCCAAGAATAGTCAAAAAGGCGTCTTTTATGGTCACCGAGAGGAGTTCTTTTGCTTCCTGGCCATATGGTGTGAGAGCCACTGGAGCTTCTCTAGGGTTTCATGTTGCTCTGATGTATCAGGGAGCAGGAGGAGGAGGGGGGAAGCTCCAAACTGACTGCTGTATCTAATTGCACCATATAGATGAACATTGATCCCACCCCCACAGCAAAAGGAAATCCAAGACTTCAGAGAATGAGTTTAATATTTGCTCTGGGATGTATTTCTTACAGTCTGACCTGATATGGTTTACAAGTTTGAGTCTTTTTGAATTGAGTTTAAATTAGTGCCGCTTTTGGCTGATCTTAACTTGTTTCATGTATGGGAAACTGTGATGAGACTTGAAATGCTATGCTGTAGTTGGGAATCTAGAGGCACCTCACCTTTCAATTAGAATAATTTTCAAGGGTCTACAGTGTGACTATAAAACCATAATTGATTAATTTCAGCTGTCTTGAAACTTAAACGACTATGCCGAATCAACCAGGCTACTCAAAGTAATCACGTCAGACATTGATATTATGCATGGGTGTAGTAAACAGGAAGTGAAAGTCACAAACTCGCAGGCTTAATTTCAGGACAATGGAGAGAAGTTGTCTGGAACGTGTTGCTACTATCAGGAAAGATGTAATTATTCAGCCATATCAAGTAGTTTTGGCAATGCTACATGCTGTCTGGAGAAAGAAATGTAATTCTCTTTACGTTACGGGAATATCTGAGAAGAGCGAGGAGGGTCCAGCTGCAGGTACCTGTACTGGTAACATGATTAGCATTGTGTTGATTGCTGGGAAATTAACATCAAACTTTTCAAAATCATTACTAAAGACAGTCACATTATGATAACTTCAACATTACAGTCATACTGATATATTGATATCAATACTGAAATTATTGAGGGTACAGTGAAGACTGATGAAAAAGATGTGCTGTACTTATTACAGGAATATACAGGAAGCTATGGTAATGGTACCCCCTCCCCCCAACCTTTTTATAGTCTATTAGGCAGTATGCATTCATTTAATACCTTTTTAAAACTGGTGATTGTTCCATTGTGTGTCCTCCCACTTCTATCTCGGTACTCGAAGACTAGCACTGCGTTCCGTTGCAAGAGCATAAACAGCAGTGGCATGATGAATTTGCCTTTTGTCACCAAAGACACTTAAGTAATAATTTTTTGGCTATAAAATAAACATGAAGTGAGCAAGCAGCACGGTAAACATGAGAGTGTTGTTTACATTGAAACTCACTACGCTTTATAGTTTTCTCTTAAACAGTAGGCGTTGCTACAGAGAAATAATCCAGCTGGCAGCAGCAGAAGAGTTTACAGGAAACGTATCAACAGTTTAAACTTCTCCACACATGAGCATTGAGAATTTAAATAGAGAATTTAAAGCAATACCAATGCAACTTTTGGACTCAGCGGTATACTCTAACTGTATCACTGCCCAACCTTACTTACATGATATGGTTTCCAAACATCTCGGGCTCAAAAGGGACTGGCATTTAACTGACAAACCTTGTTACTTTTATGATAATAGTATAGATATGGTTCCAATTAGCAACTAATCAATAAAAAATACTTAGTTTTTTTTTTTTTTACTACATTCAGCCAAGACATTGCATAGTCTGTATCTATTTGACGTGGCTGAAATTGTGTTGTCATGACATGTAGAGACCAAAAGTCAGCTGTTTGCTTTTATTGATTAAAAAAAAAGGTTCAGTCTCATTTAGAGCTGGGAAAATGGAGAGCAATGATTGGATGAGCCCGTAGCACTACCATGAGTTCTTTGGATCTGTTAGTCCTCCAGAGCTGGCGCTCCTGTTCGTGTGAACCCGTGCTCATCTTTTTACTTGTTTATTTATTTTAATGTCCTGGTTTCTCGAGGTCTGGTGTGCCTACAGCGAGATCCTCGCCTGGTTTCTTTCTCCTAAACAGATTTGGCCCTGCAAACATACAGCAGACATGGTAGTTGCCTTTAGCTGCTCCTCTTTACTGACCTAAAATTTTACATTTGAGGATAAGCATTAGCGGAAAGTGTTAAACTTGTTAAATCTTTTGCGTCTGATCCATTTATTAATCAGTAAACCAAATGACTGGCATGTCTCTTATTGGTGCCTTTCATTCTTTGTGCATTATTGGTGAAAAGGCCTTTTTTTACGTCAGCACCTTTTAACAGGAATACTAACGGATTGAAAGGACGTGAGCTCATCAACAACGCATTGGCCCATGTGCTCATAATAATCCACTCCTTGCCCCAAGTCATAATTAGAATAATCAAAGTAAAGCATGATTGTTTTTGTCACCCAACCCACCCCTCACCCCCTTACACCGCAAATACACACACACATACATCGGCTTACTCAGAAGCCCCAGTGCTAGAGCCTTTTTTATAAAGTCTTCAGAGAGCAGGAGGAAGGGATATAACGGGAGGGGTGGGGTGAACAGGGTCCTTCAGCTTTGAGTCAAGCGTTGGGATTATTGGGTCATGCTTTGTTACCCAGCTGTAGAAAAAACCCTTGTTCACAGAAAGCGTGTGTGTGTGTGTGTCATGGGGTGGGGTGGGGGGGTCTTGTGTTGTCTATGTGCTCATCGCAGTCTCTGAGATTTTGAAGCTGTTTTGGATTCCTGACGCCTTGGGAAGCATCAATGACTCGATGGAGTGAGAACGCAGAGCTTAAAAAAACAGAAGTTTTAGGCCATGAAAACGGTGATTCAAAGTTACCCTGATTTTAAGGTGAGAATATGAGCTAATGCTGGCTTCTGTAATAACATACAATAACATACACAGAATGTAGAAGCATCTGAGTTGTTTGTGTTTTCACTTTCTACATCTTTTTTAAAAATGTAGATCCTTGTTTCTGTTTGTTTTTATCCTCAGTTCATGACTTTTAGTTTGAAACATAAAACTGTCTTGCCGGTGTTTGCTCAGATGTATTTTCCTGGCAGGATGACCGCGGGGCTGCCTTGTTGTGGAAAAGCTTGTTAGCTTCTGGTTTAAATCTGTTTTCTCGGTTTCTCAAGAGTGCCTTGTGATAAAACCCAGACAGAAGGAGGTGGTGAGCTCATCTTCTGTTGCCTCATCACCCATCTTTCTTTCCTTGATGTCTCAGGACTGAATCTACTGACACTGTTCACTTTTTTTTTATCTTTCCTTCCATAACTCAATTTTTGATGTCTGCAGCTTTGGTATTGTATTTTAGCCCAGTCTTTGTTCTTTGTCTACTTTTACGAACTATCTAACCCACATATGTGTTCTATTTATCATGTTCTTTTATGGTTTCCTCTCCCTCTTTTCTTTCTCAACTCAGTCCAATAAACTATTGCTCAGACTTGGTTCTGTTTGTGAGCTAAGGGGTTCTTAGTTTAAAGCTGAAAGGTTTTGATTTTACCTTTCATCCCCCTGCTCTTTGTCCTCTTTCTTTGTTGCCAGTTGAGGAAGTGTTAGTTGACTAAATAGGGAGGATGAGGGGAAGCTGGAAAGAGTCAGTCATGACTCTGAGGTCAGGTGGTTGCCGACAACGCTCAGGGCTTGCAACTCAGCAGTGTTTCCAGTCTGACAGGAAGTTGGCTCAGCTTTTTTTTTTTGGGTAACTTCTCTGAGGTCAGACCCCAGCTCTGAATTAGCTGAGGGTTTCAGACTAAAAATGAAGAAAAGTTTCATGATTCACTTGTGTTTGCTGTCGTTATGGTATAGATCTAGCTTATTCCTTTATTACATTCTATTTGTTGTGTTGTTGACACGTTTTTCAAGTAAACTGTTATTAATCTTGTTCTAAAGCTAAATAAATTTTATGAATAAGCCAAAACTGAAATGGTTAAGTTATGACGAGCAAAACAAAAATAAAAAAATACAGCAAACCAAAAGCTAAATTTTGAGAAAACGGTCACTAAAAGTTAAAATTTGCCAAACACCAAGCAGAACAGTGGCTTAAAACTACAACTATTAGAACAATAGCTAAACATTACAATTGGCAAAGCAATTGTAAACCAGACCAGCTAAATGGTAGCTACAAACTTAAACCAGCAAAACAGCAGCCAAAAGCTAAAAATAACAAAACCGTAAACTAGCAGAACAATAGCTCAAAAGCTAAAATGATCACAACAATAGCTGAAATCATAAAGGAGCAGAACAACAGCAAAAAGCTATAATAGGCAAAACAGTAGCTAAAAGTTAAAAGTTAAAAGCTATAATAGGCAAAACAGTAGCTAAAAGTTAAAAGTAGCACATTGGTATATTAAAGGACCTTTTTTTTTCAAGGATTTAAAGAAATGTTTCAAAAAGTTTGAAACGTAAAATAATAAAACATATAGCTGGAATGTCCTGAACAATCAGGAGGTTTTTATAAATTTACAGCTTTAAGCAGAATGCATTCTGAAGTTGTTTCACTCCAAAAAGCATTTGGAAGAACCTATAATCAGGAAAATGATCACTCATTTCCTACTCTGCATTCGCACAACATTTTCCATGTTTAGATTTATTCCTGAAGCTCCAGTATGTCTAACAGAAGACAACAATGTTCAACATGATATTAAGAGTGTCACATATAGTAAATTCACAGAACCCTGCAGTTGCTGGTCTTTTTAAAACATATTTAATGTTCGTTGTTTTGGTTCACTGCTGCGCTCAGCAGCTGCGTTTTCAACATGCAGCTGTTATCCATGAAAACTAACCAGTTGTCTTACCAGCTTTACCACCAGACAGCTCAAAGTGTTAGCATGTTTATTCTTCACAGATTTGTCACTGGACTGGAAACACAACTGCAAATGATAGCTGTGGTAAAGTAGCTTCCTTCAGCTTTAAGTATCCTGTCGCCAAGGAGTGTTTTAAGTGTTCAGAGCTACTGCTTCATGTTATTTAATATTTTTAGAAAGATAAAGGCCAAACAAAGTGGTGTACATGATTTATTGTTTGCTCTAATGAACCACCACAATGTGCAGCTACATTTACAATATGTTTCAGCCTGTAAGCCTTTTGAGTTGTAATTTTTTTAAATTGAAACTCGTATTTTGAGATTTTTGTAGACAAATGTAATATTTAAATGCTTTTTAACTATTTTATTCAAATAATTGGTACTTTTGGAGCTTTCAAGTGCTTCAACCTTTGCTGCAGTGGTAGTTCCATCAATAAAAAAAAAAGCATTATTGAATTTCTTAGTTGTATTTTGATCTCGTTAATTCATTCACTCATTGAATTAGAGATTTGGTGCTCCCAACTTTTGCATAGCTCTCAGGCGCACCCTCATGGTCAGCCCCTTCCTCTCTTTCCCAAAACAAAGAGAGAATATTTAATCAGTCTAATTAATTCCACGCCCGCCACTCTCAAAAGGAGGCAATCGGTAAAACAAATCATCGCTGCATTCCTATTAGCTCTGAGAGGCTTGTGAGAGACGGAGCCATTAGGAAGACGTTCTGCTTTCGCAGTCATCAAAGACAGCCGCACCTGTATGCACACACGTGAGAGTGCACGATTTGTGATTATATAAAATTGTTAATCAAAGGGGTTTTTTTGTATGAGGGCTTCATCCACCAATTTGAGACACAAAAAGCATGATGGGAGAGGATTGGGATGGTAATTATTCACTATTTTTGTTGTCTCATTGTCGCTGCTAAGTGCATCACTCACTTGTTTTCTTGTATGTTTAAAGAGGGATTTTAGAGTTCAGAAATAAAAAGAGCATGAAATTGATAGAACTCGGGAGCATTTTATAAATATGTAATGAGTGTAGACCAGCAAAAATATTTTAAGGTTCTCACTTCTGAGGCCTCCTTCTTACTGGTTAATGACCCCAAGATATCTCCCCACATTTATTTTTATTTCTGTGCCCTAATCACACACTTTACTCAAACCCTGGCAGGACCCTGTTGGGCTGCATCAAAATTCATGTGCTAGAAAATTGTCACATTTACATGATGCTACTGCCATGTCTGTCATGTCTGTGCCATGTTGTTTCCATGCCCCTGTCAGAATAATGGCCTAGGCACGAGGTCACTGTAGCCAGTTCTGCTTCAACAGATTATTTGAGTTTGTTTGCTTTTGATAACGGCAGGAAATTTAAAGTTTTAATAGTATCCTAGTATGTTTACGGACAGCGGACAACCTGTTGACGAAATCTGGTTGTCCTTAAAACATTTTGGTTGTCCCAAAGAAATCTCAAGAAAAATGTAAATTAATAAGGAGAGACTATATTGTTCTGTATACAAAGTTTACTATATAAAAATGTTCTCAGTCAGCCAGGTTGACAGTTTCAGGAGCTGCTTCCTAGATCTCTTCCTCATCCTCTTTGAAATAGAAAGCAAACATATTAATTTACTTTAATCCAGGTCTTTTTTTCTTGGTTGAATCTGGTTGTCTGAAACGAAAATAGGTTGTCTCGGACAACCTAAACAATGGTTATGTCTGTTTAAATACATAAAAATAATTAATGGTTTTAGAACTTGGATGCTGTATTTACTCAGGTTGTGTATTGGGTTACAATACCATATTGTGATACATTACCATTTTTTTCCCCCAAAAAATTCTAATTTTAAAATAACCTCATCCAAAATCCTACCTAAAAGCCTGCACTAGATAGAGTTAACTAGAGCAGTTTGCACTGGAAAGTTACCACTGATACTCTGTTCTATCAGAGGTGGTTCTGAAAGCCTGGTGGAACCGGAAATGGAGACACATTAGGCCAAGGCTGAACCAGGGATACCCGTGGAGAAGGGGCTTAAGATGAGGTGTTCATGCTCTCCCTGCTAGAGTTTAGTCACGTCGGCAAGTTATACATGTCTGTACGTTAGTGCTAATGCTAATGTTCTGAAAAAATAAGCCTTTAATACAATGTTGAATTTTAGATAGTCCTGAGGTGGTGTCGTGTGTGTGGGAGAGGGGCTGGGTGGATGATGTATTGACTTCAGCATATCCCTCTAGCCACAGTGTATTGGTCACATGTAAATACATACCAACGTTTTCTAATTTATTCCATGCACTGACCTTCATGGGTAGATGAGCAGTTCTATTGGATTTTGCAAGAGGAAATGCGGTTTGTTTCTTAATTTTCTTTGTTTAAAAGCCCATATTTCATAAAACAGGATTATATAAATAAGAAGTAAAGACAAAATAACAAGTTTAACAAGATAAATTAAATCTCTTTTGTTTCTATGTTATTGTGTCTGTTTGTTGGTTGTTTTGTCAGGTTTTTATATCTTGTGCAGACCTGGCTTCAGGTGTTTCATCCACACTTTTGCTGTTTGAACTGCAGCCTCGTTTGCAGCTGAGGTAAAAATGGCCTTCTGTACCACCGCTGCTGCTGTTTGCTCAGCTCTGTCTCTAAACAACGGCTCCTTTCCCAAAGTGGTGTATCAGCACAAGTGTGTATGATATAACTCACAGAGCAAACACATTTTTTTACTACTCCTTTCATTTTCCTGCGCCTCCCTCTCCTGTTTGTGTGTGAGTGTGTGTTTTCCTCCCACCTTCTTTCGGGGTGGTGGGTGTGCAATCAACAGCCAAGATCAATGGCGGGTTTGTTCTTTTAGCTCTCGAAGCTGACGGCCTCCTGTGTTCAGTTACAGCGCGCTTCCACACCTGTCTTTTATTAGTTTTCTGAGTGTGTACAAGCGTGTGTTTACCGTGGTCGTATCACACATTTGGCTGGCGTCCACATCTCGGAGACATGTCGGGCTATAAAGAAAACACGGAGGCTCGCAGAATGGACCATTATGCTCTCGTTTGGTTGTAATTGCCTAACAAATGCTGGAAGAAAGGAGAGAAATTGACAAACACACAGGTAAATGTGGGGTCATTTGAAAAGCAAAACAGACTTGGAGCGAACTATAATGTGATCAAACTAATTGTGCATGAGAACTGCTGCATTATCACGCCACCTTTTCATGTAATTTAACCCCTCAACTCTACAGACACATGGTTCTATGGTGCATTTTTACAGAAATAAAAAGAATCCCTTAAAGATGGAAAACCTGGGATGGCTTAAGATGTTAAGGATAGCAGCAATGTTTCCCATAACATTATCCAAAGAAAGTACCCTGACCTGTCAATAGAACTAAGCACCCTGCCTACGAAAATTCACCCCACTTGCCGAAAGTTCTGCTACTTTCCAACAGGCCACAACATAACCATTATAACTTAGCGCTCCGCCTCACACACAGAGTGAGACACCCTATCAAATATCACCGCCATTGGTAAAATAGCACGCTGCTTTCTCAACAAGCACCCTGCTGAGGTTGGTAATCTAGGGGAGACACTGTAGCACCGATGGGTAACGTCTACTTTTTAAAGTAACTGATTTGTTGATTTGTACAGGATGTGATTGTTATCTGGACATATAAATTCTTATTGTATGCACATTGGCTTGAATTATCTTGCAAATCAAGTGATTTAAACTAAAATTTCAACTTTGTTCACTTTAAATCTTATTAACGGCCCCCTTTTAAATATGAAGAATAAACCAATTATATCTAATGGATTGAATAGTGAGGGTTGAATAGAACTCAGTCAAGCAAAACTTGAATGTTTTTAATGAACTAAAAGAACTTTTAGACTAAAGGTTTAATGAGACAGTAATTGGCTTACATTATAAAAAAGTCCAAGAAACATGTCTGTCCACCTGAAACTCTCTATAGATTTTTTTTCTACACTGTAGTGTTTCCAGTGCTTAACTGCTTTCATTGAATACAGCTCAGACCGTTTATTTTTCTACAGCCAAAGAGCCCCCCACCCAGAGCCACGTCATTATGTTGCTTTAAATGTCTCTTCAAGTATATTTTTGTTCCAGCCTCTGGAGTATTCTTCAACTCTGTAAATAACTGTGGTCGAGGGAGATGATTTACACAGATCACAGTGTTTGACTTGATATTCCTCAAAGCAGATGTCTTTTTAACTAATTTTCAAGCAGTTTCCCTTCCCCTCTTATAAGTGTACTTACCCTTAGGCCTGAAGTTCAAAGCTGTAATATGTAGGTAAAATATTTTACAGCAGTTTGGGATATCCCTTTAAGAAGTCAATTGGCCATTAGTTGATTCAAACGTTTTTTCTTACATAAACAACATCAGTATGCCCTTATATGGTTTGTAGTACTAGTTTGCTTGTTGTGGATAATTTACTATGTTACCAAATGTACAACATTGGAATGCATCAAGAATTTTTACTAGAGAAAATGCATACTCTTCTCAGGATATTTTTGCAAGCCAAGATCATACTTCATACAAAATGCCCTGAAAAAAGTCTAGTGTCTTTGATTTTATGTCATTAAAAAAAAGGATTGGGACACTGTAGGTAAAGTTATATTGATTGGTTGAAACAGGTTTAGTGGGAAATCTTACTAAGTGTCAAAATGTTTTCTTTAGGTCAGTTGGCAGAAATTGACTGGATGTAGTTTCAGTTTAACCAATATAAAAAAAACTTCTTATGCTCAGTGAAAATATCTAATCTTTTAAATTAACACATTTCTTATAACAGAATATATCACTGTTTGTGTCTGTAGCTCTAACATTTTATCATCTGAGGAGAAGACTCACACTGAACTTCAGTATTTGCATTCATGGTGAATCGTACTTTACCTGTCTTCTTCCTCGTTTTTGTCAAGACCCTCGTCGTCTTTTTGTTTATGACACGAAGTAGGCAATGGAAGTGGCTGCGGGAAGCCATTTACTGACATGTTTACGCGTTGATTTAATTTGGTTCTTACTATATGTTGCGATGACTGCTCAAAAAATATATCGTGCAGCCCTAATTTTTACACTGCACACTATTCCCAGCAGTACATCGTCTTGATTTGGTTTATTTGGCAGAGCACAGAAATGTGCATTGTATATAAAATGGTATGTGTTTTATTGGTGTATTTAGTAATAACCTGCCATCTAGATACTTATAGTCATATTTTTGTTATCTGTACTCATCATGCTGCACTTTGTGTTAGCCAAACCTGACTGTTTCCTGATTTTTAGAATGCTTTCTCACTTTCCTTTAAATGCATTAAAAATTATTTTTATATGTGTTGCCCATTTCCTCTTGGAATGGGCCATTGTAGATCATAAATTTCAGCCTCAGATCGTCACATCCCCTCTTTTTCAAAGTTCTTTTAAATACACTCAAGGTTGTGTATTGCAGATAGTGTGTGTATATTGTTTTCCAATCTCCGCAAAAAGACCTTCACAACAACAAAACAGTCAGCAAAACTGATGAGAACCCATAGGAGTTGTGTGTGTTTGTGTGTGTGTGTGTGTGTGTGTGTGTGTGTGTGAATGTTTGTACAAACAGCCTTTATGTTTGGATTAGAAACCATTTTTCTGATCCCAGAAAACCCAAATTTAGCAACCATCTTTTCTATATAAACCATCTTTTCTTAATATAAAGTGTTGTTTCATAATAAAATGATTCACAGCCCCATCATAAACTCCAACTTTTTTTCGGCTTGCTGCGTTCAACAGTTTAAATGTTATATATCAGCACTGACCCTTTCAAAAGATGCAAGTTTCCTGCTCGCAAAGGGTTGGCTGTTTCTGGTCATGCTGTGCATTTCATTGCTCTTTTCACCTCCACCGTTCCAACTCCCCAAATGTGTGAATAAGGTTTAAAAGGAAGCACTTAGTACTAAAAGTATGAATAATTGTATCAATTGGAGACTGAGTTGCCTATTATAGTGATTCAGACTGTCAGTGTGCATTAGCAAATGGACCTGGTAATCTTGTGTGGCTGAATTATTCGGAGTATTTCATTGTGTGAATCTGAAATGTGACCGCCGCACATCGTTTTTACCCTCGACTGTCCTTAAACGCCTCAAAAAACGCACTCTTTTTTTTTTTTTCCCCAGTACAGCTTGGTGAGTCAGTTGTTATTGGTAAATGTATTCACTAGACATCTAATAATGTTCCATTACCCACTGATACAGTATGTTGCATAGAAAAAACGAGTTTAAATAAACCTAAGCTGTTTACGTTGCATCAAACCCAACTCCATCATCAACCTCGGTTTCTTAGTTGTACCTCTCTGGTCTTCCACTTAGTCTGAGTCACATCTATATTTTAAGCATCTTCGGGTCATGTTGTACTATTGATGGCCTTTTATTTTGATAAATCAGCACAGCTGCCGGTTGGTAGAACGAACTACTGCACAAACATATCAAGTTGCAATCAGGAATTTGAAACAAATCAATTCATCATTTTAGGTTAATTTTTCTGCTGCAATTTTCATTTCTCTTTTTCTGCTTGTCCCCTCACCTCCCTCCCTACATTTCCCCCCCACCCCTGCCTGCTAATAACACCACTCAGTGTGGTTTCTTTACTGGAGAAGGCCTGCTATGGCCCATTAGGCCGACGTCTCACCGACAAATGAACGGTGAGATGACTGCAGAGAGGAGGGGGTTCAGGGACAAGGAGGCAAGGATGAAAAAAAAGGGGACAGGGCAGGGATGGGATGGGTGAGAAGGTTGATAGAAGGAGAGGAGGAAGACAAGGGTGTGAGAGAAGGAGGGATGGAGGGAGGGGGGAGGCGGTGATGGGATGTGTGAAGCAAGGGAGACGTGACAGGAGGGAGGAAGAGGAGAGCTGAAAGGCAAATGTAAGAAGTACATAACCAACCTGTCACCTCTGGCTCTCCCTTCCCCCTCCACACACACACTCACACACTCACACACACTTCACAGTCACAAAAAAGCCAAAGGGGTGGGAGGGACCTCATTAGGCTCTCAGCAGTCCATCACACACATGGAGAGAACCTGCAGAGCTCTGTGGTTGGGGGATGGGGGATGCCTGCAGAAAAGAGAGGAGTTGAGGGTGAAATGAAATTGAATTGATAGGAGCAGTCAAGTGCAGCAACACACACACACACACACACACACACACACACACATAGGGGACATAAGGAACCAGCTCCCACCCCAATCACACACACAGTCTCTCTCCCCGAGCAACATGATTAATGTGGTCAACAGCCGTGAGGATCAGTCTGGTCGAGACCCCTCACCCTCTTACACGCACACACCAACACCAAAGCTCCTCTCCTCACCCCAAATCAGCCATTTTTAGCCGTCTCGCACCCAAACAAAGATGGAGGAGTCCGACCCGGCACAATGCACTTTTTGTTTGCGCAGCATTTCATCCTGCTTTCTGATGTTTATGAAGTGGAATGTTGGTGTAAAATAGACTCAGATTTCCTTTTGGAATTTCCCGTCATTCTTTCAATGGGAAGAAAAGTTGATACTTTTCCTTGTCATTTCAGCTCGATAATTGCTCCTCACTTTCATTCTCTTCTTTTGTTGCAAACTATCAGATGTCATCACCGTTTTGTTCAGGTCTAGCGTGTTAAAACAATTTGAATAACCAGAACGCTCCACCTGTATAGTACTGAATTAGCTGTGCTTTTAATTATTCAACTATTCTAAAGCTGTGAATTTTATCCTTTTCCTTTGTAGCACACTTTAGTGTGTGTGTATGAGCGTGCACGCTAACATAGGCATTTATTAGTGAATATCAGCTTTCTAGTAGTTGTCACGGTGTAAACAGATTAGGGGCCTTCAGCCCTGCCTTACACAGCAGTCCTTTTTGCTGCGTGTGTGTGTCCATCGTTTGAGGTCCGTCTCTTGTGATGTTGTTGTCCTCTATACCCAGGGGAAGGGCAGACTGTATTTACTTTGTGTTTGCACCTCCTCACCACCTTCGAATGTTTCTGAGGTACAAATTACTCTCTGGATCCACTTTTTTTGGAGCATTACACTTCTTAAAATAGAATTTACTGTAGTTCGAGGTAACAGCTTTGCTCACTTCCTTGTATATTGTTTGCGTTTTTGCCTTTACTTTGTTTTTTCTTCTGGTAAGAACAGTGTTCAGTACATTACGTAGACTCAAAAGACGTCTTGCCCCCCGTTGCCTACAGATTGTCTTTGAGAAAAATGTCGTACATAATCTGATTTTGCCTTCTTTATAAATCTTAAAGTCTAATTTTCACCTAGTTAAATTTTGCCTAAAAAAAAGAGCGCATGTGGCACACTAAGCACTTTTTTCTGCTACAGCAGCAGAAAAGGAATCTTTGTCTCTATATGTACTCAACACTATATTATAATCTGTGTGTGTGTGTGTGTGTGTGTGTGTGTGAGTGTGTGTAAATCAGTGTTCAAAGTGTTGTGTTTTATCAGTGGGATGAAACACCACCACTGTAACAATAGGATTAAAGCTGTGCTTATGAAAGAAGCAATTAAATGCTATCTTATCTCACTTGCTGTTAGTACCAAAAAGTGCTTTCATATTTTTTTTCACATTAAGTTTTGTCCTCTTTCTTCTCTGGAGTCATTTGCAAACTTCCTGTCTGACACTGCTGGTTGGTGGACAACAAAACTGCCCCTTCATCAGATTGAAGAAAAGTATATAGCATTAGTCAAAGTTCAGACCATAAATTTACTTGATACATTTGCCATCACTGACAGAGGGAACAGTACTTCTCACTTTGTTCCTTCTCATACTTATAAGCATTTAAAGCAGTTCTCTTTGCACTACAAAACTGTAACTACCTAAAAGTTCTTGTAACTGCCCTTTATAGCATATTTCTTTTAGCTGCTGATTCAGAATTGGAGCTTTTTAGCACAAGAGCTCACAAGTGATGTAAGGGAGTGTGATTGGTTCAGTGGTGAGGTTGTCTTGATTGGCTGAACAACCTAAATGATGAACACACATTCATACTGTGGACAATGCTTTGTCATGCAGAAAAACGAGATTTGTTCACACCTATCCAATTGAAACACAACACAGAGAGGTAAACCAACTACTACGAAATGATCAGATCACAGTGAGTAGAGTGAATTGAATATGAGAGCACATTGATATCAACCATTTCATTCACTTGCTTTGAAGTTCTTTTCTCAGACTCTTTGGTTTTAATCACAATTTGTTGTACTGTAGATGTTTTCGCTTCAGAGAACTCCTCGTAAATTCAAGCAGACGGTTTAAAAACACATCTTCCCAGCTCTGTTGTATCATTACAGCCTCAACAAAAGTTCAGTTCTGGTTATACTCAGTTGTTGCTTTGGTGGATGTTGAATGAATAGGTGATGTAGCCACACTGATTGACATCTGGTTGTTATGTGGTTACAGTGTTCTTATGGCAATGCAAAGTTGTTCTTATAAATGGTCATTTCTTGGGTTTATAACCTACAGACAACACTCTCTCCTTTACTCAATGCCGTTTTTAAGTGAATTAGTAGCATCTCTGCTGCATTTCAGCCATTTGTGTACAACAAATAGGTGGTTTTCAGTGACACTAGCTGCGTTTCCATTACAAATGTACACAAAACTTTGTTGATATTCTGGTAATGTCGTAAAAACAGTTTCGCAATTGCGGTGTTTACATTAGGTAAGAAATGCTATTGAAATCACGCGTGAATACGCTTGTTCTCGTGATATTCATGCAGTGGATGTAAACAATCATGCATGTTGCTACCACCACACTAGTGATCAGAGGAGATGTGGGCGTCTTATCGAGGCTTTCGAGCGACAAGCCTCTTATACTTGGGAGCGGGTATGTATGTGGCGTTTTTGCGAAATTGTAGTCTGTGAGTTTACTACTTTCTTTTACAACTTCGGTGATTTTACTACTACTTCCTGTTGTCTTTTTCTCTTTATCGTCTTTTCGCCATTAGAAACCGCCGATTCAAATTCAATTCAAATTCAAAAATACTTTATTTATCCCAGAGGGAAATTAGGTAATCAACTGGTAATCAACTGTGATCAACCGGTTGTTGATCACGTGACTCCCGTGATGCAAAAAAAGTGTTTCCATTGCAGTTTTGTGAAATACACCAATTCCGATATGGCTGAAAAACCACCTCATCCTAACGCAAAAACATTTTGTCGAAAAACTGAAGTTTTTCGAAAGTGACGTGTTGCCATTGAGCAAATTTATTTTCGAAATTCTAATTTGCGCATTTTCATGGTCAATGGAAACGCAGTTACTGATGCTTTTTGAATCCAGGTCTCAAGTGTGGAGTTTATGTTTTTTTTTTGATGAGGAGCAACCCAACCTCATCTTTTGTCCACACAAAGGTTTGTGTATTTGTCTCGAGCATGAAAGTTGTGGTATTAAGATATTTTGCCATATATATTCCTTCTGATTAGACTCATGATGGAGATCTGCTGCTCATCCTTTACCCTTTTGTAATTTCCTTAGCATTACTTTTTCCTCTGTCTATTGAGGCCTGACATTAATAAAGCAGCTGGGACTAAGCCTTTTAATATGACAGAGTTGTGTTTGTTGACCTGGTCTTCTGTGATGAAGCGAGCCAGTCTCTTATTTTGAATAGATTATTTTATCAATTTTTGCTATAATTAAGGTTAAGGATATGTTTTTATAAAGTGGTAAGTAATTACTAATCAGTTTTTGGAGACACTTTTCAGTGAAAAATACAACTATTTACCTCACTGAAAGGAGTAGAAACTGTCCGTCTGCATTTGGCCATTGATTCCATATTTGTTTTAAGACCAACTTGTCTCAGCTATCTGGTAGCTGATGGACCATGTGCAAATCTGCAAATCCACTACTGCATTGTGGACTTCAGTCTTACGTTTGTGCAAAACCCCCGTAACCTCATAAGTAACTACACACACTCTCACAAGTGACCATGGCGAATGCCTCAATGTCGGTTTTCATGGTTTCATGGATGTGTGCATTTGTATTTATATCGCTTGTAAAAATGCTGGAAAATCAGCAACTCCGTTCTTGAACTTTTCTTTGTTCAGCTTCCTTCCCTTCGAGTTAAATGAAACTATTTCAGTTCAGAAAGTTATTTTTTAGTTTTGATTATTTCACCGCCAGACACACCTACCTGAAAACAAAGCTTTTACTTTTGCCCAGGGAAGAATCAACACATAAAATGAAAGCAACTGAGCTTTGCCAGGTCTGAACAGAGTTGCTATTCATGTTATTTCGGCTCGTCTGACTTGTATTGAATCTCTGAGGTGAAACCAGGCACTAGATTTTACCGTGTTGCCAGGTGACTGATTCTGCTGGCTCAATAGACAGCAGGCCAGTGGTGAGCTGAAGGCTGAATAATGCTTTTTGACATCAAAAACTATGAAGCCGGGGCAAGAGTCATTTTCCAAAACCTTAGAAAGACCACACAAGCCCCTGCGAGGACCAGCTTTATTGCTGCTGACACTCGGTGAAAAAACGTTTTATCATTTAAGGAGCTACATTTCCCATGGCAACAAGATACAGAAACGAATCACTTAAAATGTGACTTTCTTTTGAAATCCAGAGGTGCTGCACTTTAAGTCTTCCAGGCTAAAGGAGAAAGGGCTGATTTTGTTTGAAGAACCAAAGCACAACTCATTTTGGAGTAAAATACTAGATTTGGACAATTGATTACTACTTTTTTTCTTTTTTTGCGGCACATGAGAAAACAAAGACATTCTCTTTCTCTGTAATCTCATCTGCTTTCTATGGCATTGTCACGGTTGTCGGCTAACTTTGGGGGAAGTTCCCCTGTTGATCTCTGTCTCTTTTCCCTGAAGTCTTTAAACTGAAAAGCCCTCTTATGTCATAAAGTGTGTGTGTGTGAGTTTGCATTACAAGCTGCTCCTTTTCTTTTGAGTCTGAAGAAGAGAGCAGCAGTTTTCATGACACAACAGAACTGTATTATCTTTTGATTTAGAATTTGTCACTCCTACCATGCGTATCAGGTAAATCTACCTCACCCCGAAGCTTGAAAACCTAGAGCTTGTCTTTGTGGTTTGTTTTAAGCCTCTGTATTGTCTATTTTTTTGTTTTGTTTTGTTTTGGGGCTTGTGAACCCCACACTGTCATCCAATTATAGAGATGTTGACAGTAGTTTTTCTTTTCTTCTTTCCAAAAAAAGCTGTCAACATAACCAGTGTTCTTTCTTGTGGCTTTAGAAGACCAGGGTCGGGATGAAAATTACAGCATAAATTGAGTTGAGGATCAGCTTTTATGCTAATGATGCAACGCTGTTCTCAAAACTTCCTTGCCTGCAGGGAAGTTTCCATACCTCTATCAGTGTTTCTACATTTATCAACACAACCAGACTAAATAGTCACAACAAAAGAAGAAGAATCAAAAGAAACCTGTTTGCACCATCTCTAAGTGCTCATTTCCTTAAATGGCCAAATTACTTTAAACCAGGTTGTAAAAGAATGTAACTTACACAAACGTAACAAACGTTTGTCTCAGTCGTTTTCTTCAAACTTCCTACAAAATCCACAAACCCTAATGAGATGTTAGGTTCCCCGTGTCTGATGGAACTTGCCTTAGATAACGTTCGACTTTCTATTTAGTAATTATTATAGAATTTTATTAGGGGAAACTTTAAAGACTAGGTAAATACAGTAAATGTATCATTGTAGTACTTTTTTTAAGTGTTGCTGCATTCTTTTTGAAAGTAAACCAATAAAAAAAACTTTGCATGTGAGAAATTACACGAGTGTTTCCATCTAATTGAAGTAAGAACAGGCGGGGACATGGGACCTCACTGGCATGTCGAGCCGTCTCCGAAGGCTCTGCTCCGTCTCTTGGAGCTCCGTTCATTAATTCATTTCTTATTGGGACAGAGATAACAGGATTAGTGCTCCAAGCATCCAGGAGTCAGCAGGGAAGGAGGGGGAGACCTTTTACCCCTCTTCCCTCCTGCAGACAATGGCAGTGTGTGTGCACGTGATTGTGTATGATGGTGCCTTGGTGCTTGTGTGGGTTTGTGTCCTTGCCAGCTGGGACTGGTGCCTTTTTCTTTTTTTTAAACTTTCATCTATCTTCTTCTGGTTTGTGTCCAATCTTCTACTCTTTTCTTCTGTTTGCTTTCAACTTGGCTGTTGGCAAAACAAAGTCTAAAATTTGTTTTACACAGAAAAATTCTTAATGTTGATAAGTGATGAATTTGGATGCATAAGAAGTATTAATAACTGCTTGTGAGGATATTGGATTAAATTATAGAAGACACAGTAGTAAAAAACATTTGTTTAACTGGAGGAAAGTTTTTTTTAAGTCTAAATATTATCAGTATAAAACTGTTGGTTTATCTAATTGTAGCTTCTAGTACATTCACGATTAACGGCCGTTCAGTATCATTCACTTTATTTTTTGAATAAGTTGCAATAACTTATTAACAATTGATTAATACTGATGAGTGTTTAGAAGGCTGCCAGTTGGAATCAGTGCAAAATGTGAGCAAGTCACTAGTGCTGGTATACCATTTTGTGCCGAAAACCGGTTTTTATTTTTGTTATGATATGAATTTCGGACATACCGGTTTAAATAGCCTGAACACGTTCAGAAGGTTTCGTCGCGGCAGCCAGTGAATTGTTTCCCGGGGGACACTTTTCCTCGCCACACCGCTATGTGTATTAGCATGCTAATGTTATTGTCGGAGCAGCTTGTTGAGTAACTGGCGGTGGGTGGTGTTTCAG
>JAUBOC010000078.1:16822491-16834250 GCA_032275365.1 Anablepsoides cearensis | reverse complement strand
AAAATAGTAAAAGAAGACACAGGTTAACAATATGTCCACTACAGAGGACACAGATGAATGGGTGGGGTCTCAGGAGGTTAAATCTAAATTAGTGTTGACAAAAGCTGAGCTACACTTTGATGCTTTCCAGTAGCCTAAAATAGGTCTTCTGCCTTTCTTGACGGGTACTTCTTGTTATCTGTCACCCCTGTCTACAAGAGCGCTGGCCATTGTGGTCAGCGCAGATAACAGATAATATTGAAATAGATGGGGTTTGGAATGTGTTTATTGGGTGGATAAAATAACAGGATTTTTATTTCTATCTGTGGCATTCACTCTTTTAAGCCCCTCTCATTGGATTTAGCAAATCTCTTTTGTCTTTTTTCCCTCTCTGTCCATCACATTTTGTCTCTCTGTTGGGTTTGTATCATTTTACGCTTATCATTCTCTATCTCCATGTGTCTCTTTTGTTCTCTCTCTGTCTGCTTCTGTATCATATTCTTTTTCTCTCTCTCTCTTGCCTCATCCTCATTTTTTTTCTTTTTCTGTTCTCTCGTCTTTCAATGCGGTAGTGCTATCAGTCCAAAGAGCTGAGATTTAATTTGTAACATTAACTATGGAGTAGGGATAACACCAAATTCTGCTTGTTCAGGTAACACAGAGTTACTCATTATTTGAAATGACAGCTTTTATGTATTTATTTATCCAGCCAAAAATATCAAGTGGGACTTTTATCTAAGATTGGATTCGAGTGCTCTAATAGACAGCTTTTTACCTTTCATATTATTTGCTTGATCTGAAATAGAGCTCACATCCCATCCCCCTACCACTGTTGCAACACGCACTTTTCCACTTGAGGTAAAAATCTGAATTACGGTCCAAAGATGGCAGCGGCAGAGGATAGGTCATAGATCGTACAGGATAATGAGGATCCCGTTTTAGTGTTAAGTGGAGCTTTTTTTAATTTTCTCTTCAAATGCTTTCAAAATTGAGATAATTATATAGTTTTAGCACATTTTGGATCCATAAAAGTAATCATAATATTTATGGTACCTAAATAGATATGGTACATGTGAAACTTTGTTGATGTTCCTCGGGTTTCCAACCTATCTGTGAACTCTCTAGGGGTTCATATGCTACTTGAGTGTCTCTAACACTCAAAATGTTCATTGTTATCTTACAACTAGTGTTTTATTTCTACTCGTAAAGTTTAACAAAAAATAAGATTTTTTAGGAAACCCCCAGAAACAAATTAACAAATTCTGTTTTCAGTATGATTAGTAATCTCCAGGATTAGGTCTATTAAAACATGCCTTTTTTAGTGATAATTTTGGCTGTATAGAATGGAAACCACTAATGTTACTAATTACCCTAGATTTTTCTACTCATCATACATTCACTGGCTGCTTTATTGTTTTCACCTTGCTAGTACTGGGTAAGACCCCCTTATGCTGTCATAACTGCCTTAATTCTTTGTGACATGAATTTAACATTCCTTAGAGGTTTAGGTTTATTATGACACAACAGCATCACAGAGTAACTGCAGAATTGTCCTCGCCACATCTGTTATGCAAATCTTCAGTTTGATCAAATTGTCTAAATTTAGTGCTCCTGCTAGGATTGTTCTTAGCTGACAGGAGTGGTAGCCGGTGTGGTTTTCTGCTGCTGTAGTTGGTCCGCTTCAAAGTTCAACTTGTTGTGCATTCAAAGATTGTGTTCTGATGGTTTTTTTTCATACACTTCTGACATCAACAATGCATTCTTGGCCACACAGCTTGATATTTTCTCTTTTTCAGACTATTCTCTGTAAAACCTAGAGATAGTTGCACATAAAAATCGCAGTGGATCAGCAGTTTTTGAAATACCAGCCTGCCTAACCCTGATCTTGACCCCATTCATTCTGATGCTTGATTTGAAGTCGTCTTTACCACATTTGCATGCATAAATGCATTAAGTTGCTGCTATAAGACTAGTTGATTGGTGGTTTGTAATTGAACAGGTATAGCTAATAAAATGGAGAAGGTGAGCTGGTCCCATAGAGTCCTTGGTATTGTGCATGTTTCCCCACTATTTTGACCCTGTTGTAAACCTGGTGACATTTGTATCAGCTCCTTTTGCTTCTGTCACTTAAACTTCTCTCCCTGATTGACTAAAAATGCTCAGCATACAGATTCTGCTCTAACTTTTGTGCATCTTTTGTACCTTCTACCTCATCTGCTGGTGCTGTCACGTCTAACTCCGCAGGTGGGAGCAATTTGCCCTCTTTTCGTGTCAGATCGCAGTTGTCCCTGCTGTACAAATTGATTATGTCTTCAACAAACAGAAAAGAACAGTCCCAGAGAAAAAATAGTACATTTGTTTTTTTCACAGCGAGCCACAGGTCTTAATTGACGAAGGAAAAAAAGTGCACCCCTCAAAGTGGCACTAACAACTGAATGTCTCAGGGAGGAACCGCATTCAGAATGACATTTCTAAACCAATAATTGGCCTTTTGTGTGTTCTTGACCATCACTTATCCTATTTTAACTCATTTAAAAAAAGAAGAGTCCTTGCTTCTTACACCAATGGGTGTTTTCTAAACCATCATTCCCTCAGTGTGGCTTTAGACCAGGGGTACCACGTTGACAGGTGCAGGGGGTCCATGATAAATATACCATGAGACAATTACTTACAAAGTTTAAAAAAAGTCACAGAAGTTACTTGTATGTCACCCTCTCTAAGTAAATCACTGTTTTTGAAGATACTGTATGTTCAAACTGAAATGGCAAATTAGATGCAGGAAATTGATCCAGTAAAGTTCAAACTTGAATATTTATTTGCACACATGTAAAAATACCACCTCACAGCACTGTGGACCACTCTGCACAGATTCAGATCATGGTAAAATGACCCCATTCTCTCCCTATAGTAACAACTTCTCTTCAGAACTAAGTCCCGCCCAAAGAAATGACATCATGTCAACAAATGAAGTGGCCTCACCTAATTACGTGGTTCTCGCATAAAAAGTCTTGTCAAACTTAGATGCAAGAACATTATGTGTGTGTTTATGTTGTTTTAGTGTAAGGTGTGTAGCTTAATGGAAACTAAGTGGTAAGCGTCTAAAAGCACAACAATTTGTCACAGAAACATAGAAAAACATTACACATTGATCATAAAAACATTTCAATATACAAGTGTAAAAATCTGAATGTATGTATGTAAATATTCTATTATAAAAGTTTATATTCTGAATGTAACCCAGCAAGAAGATTGGGTAAACTGTTATGACAGTTTATGTGTTGAAGCAACAGTGTTTGTCATTAGAAAAGAAGATGAATTGTACTTTTCCTAAATGTCACAAACAGTATTGAGGTTTCAAATTTAGATACTGTTAACTCTGGCACTATTTTACTAAAGTAATTTAGTTTTTTTTTCTAAATGCATGAATAATACCTCATTTAAACGTTGGCTGGCTGTGACAGTGACGAGTGAGGCACTGATTTAGTTTGCGGCACATTTTGAAGTGCACATCTCCCTTTTCAAGAGTTGAACCAAATAAAAATTTCTCTGAATTAGTATCTGTCACTTGGTGATCCTTTGGTGTTTTGAGGCCTAAATCAGTGCTGTTGCTGGCCTTGAAACAGATCTTCCACCTATTTCGCTTGGGTCTAATAAACAAATAGCATGCTTTTGCTGTGCTTAGAGAAAACAATAGGACCAAGTAATTATATTTTACTGATTTACTTATCAGTTTTTATGAAACGAGGATGGAGCTTCTCTCATCGTATGACTTTCTCACCAGAGGGAAGGTTTCTCCAGTTCTATCATCCTATTTGAACAAGGTCAGCTGGTGCAGCTTGTAAAGAACAGCTGGAGGCATGTTGAGGTAATCCAGTATTGTTGCTAAGATGTTTTACACTAACTAATTTTTTAAAAAAATTACGATTAGACTGCTTTGAATCATGTACAATGTGATTTTTTTTTGTTATTCCTCACACGTGTGTCCCTCTGCTATTCCACAGCTGAGTTTTACCTTATGTTGTTGTGCACACACAAACAAAGCCACTCTCACACCTGCACCCACACAGGATTATATCATTAACAGTGATGAGGTACTATGCCGTGGTGCGACCTGCGGCAAGAGACCTGATCACACTGTCAATTAGTCCTCTCTTGTTCTACTAATTACACTGTCAGATTCCATTGATGCACCAACGCGATTCAGAGCAGGAGGAAAAAAAAAACTTCTGACTCTGTTTCCTCGGCCAATAGGTCAATGAGCTGCTTCACGTGGTGAACACTGATTAGATATACCTGTGTGCCAGGGGGAGAGGAACTGCATGTGTGGGCAGAGAGGAGCTGGGCCAAGAAAGTGTGTGCTGGAGCAGATTGGATTTAATTTTGTAAGGCCGCTCAGTGTCTAAAGGTTTTCCAAGCTTACCCCATTTGAATGATCCAAGTGCACCTTCAGTTTGGGCCCACAGAGCGGCACATATTTTAGTTTGGTACAACAAAGACTGGCTACAGCACAAAGACGTAGAAAAAGAAGGAATGGTTCTTCTAAAACTTATTTGGAGCCCTCCCACCACCGTTGATCAAAATTTGGAGGCAACTTAATTTATGACAAAAAAATGTCAGTAACATTACAGCAGCGGTGGGCAGCACTAATCTCAAAATTAGTTGCACTAACCCTAAAGCACTAGCTTTAATATTTAGGTCCCCTAATTCTAAAGCACTAACACACTTTACAATTTAGCAAAAGCTAATTCTAAAGCACTAAAATCCCAGCTGATGGAACATTCCTCGGAGTCAACATGAGACAATAGTTTCTGTGTGCAGAATGTTGTTAATGTTTCATTTTGCGTCGTGGTTCCTAAAGTTGGGGTCGGGACCTCTTTGTGGGCCACAAAACATCAAGTGAGGCTTCCCCAGATGATTTCCAGACATCAATTTAAATGCAGAAAAATGCTAATGGAATATTTTCATCATGCTTATTGCAGTTTTTTAATAACCATAAACGTATAAAAAATAGTATCATAGTTACTAGGTTTGTTTATAGTTATTATTCCCATTCTTAACAGAGTTAAGCAAAGTTTGCTACGTAAACAAGTAATATCTGGGGACACGAGTGTCTGCAGCTGATATTTTGTGACTCGGAAGCAAAATCTAGTGGATAAGTGACCAACACGTCTGACAGCTTTCACCCTCAGCTGTTCAAGATTCAAGATTCAAAGATTCAAAATGTTTATTGTCATGTACACAGATGAAAAACATGTTTCCCTGAGCAATGAAATTCTTACTTTGCCGACCGCTCTGAATGCCAGGATACAACCACACTAAAAAGAATAGGCACTTAAAGGCCCTAGCAGCGAAATATAGGATAGAGAATAGAAAAAGACTACACTTCGAACAAAAGAAAGAGACAAAACTAGAGATAATAACATCAGAAGGGAACCATACAACAATAACATCAAGAAAGGGAGCAGCACAATCAATGTTTAAAGTGTAAGTGTACAGATGTGCAACAGGACAGGTCTGAAATGTGCACATGTGCATTAATAATAGTCATACGATTGTCAGTAATGCTGACAGTAATGTTGATCAATAACTTTTAAAGAACTGAATTAGTGCTTAAAAAATTAGCCCATAAATTTAGCAAGTGCTAATCCACTAATAAATTAAGAAATTAGCAAAAGCCCTAAAGCACTAATCAGAAAATGAGTTCCCCTATTAGCACTTTAGTGCTTTAGGGGAACTGTGCCCACCACTGGTTGTCGGTTTGACAGATATTGAGCTAAGGTTAGGTGTGGTAGTAGCTGAGAGTCAGCCCCAGCTCATACTCAGAGCACTAACAGATGTGGGTTCAATCAAAGAATGTTCTGTTTGAGTGTTACAAATGAAGTTAGACAGTATAGTTGATCTGAGCAGGGCTGTATAATAAAAATGAAAAGATGTCAGAGTTAATGTCCTAAGCACATTTAAAATCATACAAGTTAAAGAAAAGTGTAAAGGAAAATAAAACCTATGTTTAACTACTATTTTGTAACGGATTCCTTATTTTCACCTTCATCATGTCAAGTTTTCTTGTGATAATGTAAACAAACTCTGATGTTTCCCGTCTCTCTCGCATTGCTTTGTTTTTAACGTCCTCTCAGCTGTTTTACATCCCACCTTTCACCCTCTCTCCATGTAACCGCTTGACGCTAACAGCACTTGGCCTCCTTCCCCACAGTTTTGCAGCGAGGTGTCTGTGTGAGCGCTCAGGTTGCATTATTTCGTTTTAACTCGCACACCCGCTGGCCGTCGGCAAACAACACGCGTTCACCTTCGCTCGGGCAATTTCAAGAGCAACAAAGCAACATGTTGACACCAGCGAACACAGGGGCTGAGTTTGTCTTCCTCTCAGACAAACAACCGAAGAGACCAACCAAAAACAAACTTGTAATAACCCTGATCTTTGTCCTCTAGTGAAGATGTTTGTCTACAATGAAACTGAAACATACTAGGGTTCAGTCTTAGTTTTTCTACTGTCCAGCGTTTTGTGACACACTTTGTGTGCTCATTGCACAGTGTGTGTGTGTGGACACATAGGGGTGTGTTTTTGGCTATAACAATGCCTGATGAATGAGGAGCTGGTGTTCTGACAGAGGGCTCCATTAACATGTGCTGCTTGGCTCCCCTCCGCCATCCGTCACACTCTGCATACACATGGACAGATCGGAGGTAATGAGTGGGATGATTTAACAGCAACTGGTTGGTGTTTACAAGCAGTAAATAATGTTTTTCTTTGTTTCAGCTGGAGTTTTTTTTTTTGAATGATTTGAAGCATTTTATTTTCAATCACTATGACTTTCTAAGGTAGAAACAGCCACTGTGCTGAAGCCTACACACAAGGGGATTGCATCTCCAATCTTTTTTAGCCCATTTAAGACAATAATAAAAGGTTATGTTTGACTTAAAGCTCAATTTCATTTTTTTTGGTCATATCCAATTTATTTGTATTGTTGTTCACATTATAATTTAAATGTGACTCCCATCAGACTACAGTGTGAACAGTCAACAACCTTGAAGCAACCCACATGATTAGTGAGATATTAAACCAAGGCTCTGACAAAGCTCCAAAAAACTACCAAGATGAAAAATAAAATAAAAAAAAACATTTATTACCAAATGAAACCAAAAGGCTTACAAAGGGGGAAAAACTCTGAAAGACATGAGATGACAAACAAGAGAGGCAACTTAATGCCCAGTTGAGGAACTAATGAGAGAGTGAATGGTTGTTTGTCTCGTTTTGTTTTGTGGCCCTGTGATGGACTTAGGCACCAGTGACCCTTGTGACCCAGAAAGGGAGAAGCGGGTATGGATAATGGACGAATGTCTGTGGACAGAAATCTATTTTTCGATCACTAACTTTGATGTACATTACTGTTTTCTACACTTAACCACTCTTTGATGTATATTTGTTTTTAACGTCACATCCGTTAGTGACAATCTGACCCTAAAAAACCCAAAACTTGTTTTGTGTTATCTTGAAGGGTCCTTGAGGCCAAGTAATTGAAGAAAACTCCTGGACAACTAGATAGACAATATTTGAAAATAATAATAGAAAATGATTTAAGATTCTTAGGTAATCCTCTTTAAAGTGGGGTATTGTGCAAAATTGACTTTGTTAAGCTTTGTCTTCAGAGTGTTGCTTTGACTCATTCATGCAAGTTTGAGAAATCCTTGAATCTCCTGTTGTAGCCATGTGGAACTACCTAAACACTTGCTGCTACAAAGCACCACCTATTTGTACAAAGCTCCTCCCTGGAGCTCAGTCTGCAGCCGAGTTCCCTCCCCACAGAGCACCCCTCCCCCGAAGCATTGTTGGGAAAGCCTGCTGAAGTGGGAACGTATGAAACAGTAGGAGGTTCTTAAAGAGCCAGAGGCCAATTTAAAGGCGTTTTAATGGGCTATGATGCAAAGTCAAATGTTTGATATAAATAGAATTTTCATAACGTGATTGTGGTATAGAATTGAACTGTGTACCTGGAAAATACATAATACCCCCTGTTTAAATGTTATGAATTTTATTGGTTGTGTGGCTGAGTTGAACACAAACACAATGTAGGATCCCAGATAAAATATCCTGCTGTTGGTTCAATAGGCAAAAACAATCTGATGTTAAGTTCATTTTATGTGGATGCGTCTGAACTTGTTTGGTTTCTTTGTGTCTTGCAGCTCAGCAGATGACAAGTTTCGCTGGAACAACCAAGGTAAAAGTCTATCCTAACTGCTCGAGCATATGCTCATGCCTAGTCCCTTGTTGTTTGCTGTTTGCCGAATGTGCTTGTTGCTTTATTGCTTTTTAACCCCTCCCGTTGGGCATCTCTGCTACACTGATGCATTTCTTTTCAAACGGCTCTGGTGGCTGCTGAAGGTTAAATCAAGACCAATTTTTCGCACAGAAAATAGGTCCCTTCGCATAAAAGCTTGCTTTTTAGTCTCCGTCACGCGTCACCCCTTGTGAAAGCTGGATAAAGGTCAGAGCGCATTTTTAAAAGACCAGATGAGAAGTGCTTTCCATAAACGACGACAAGGATCAATGTGCTTTTCTTACTATTTAAAAGTCAAATCTAAGCCCGGTGTCGCATTTCCAGGCTTAACAACGTTTCTGACAGGGTTTTAGTTAGAAAATTACCAGCAATCCATGATGCTCAAGTCACTTTTTCTGCCTCTTTGTCAGTCAGGTTAGGATCTATTCGATGTCAAGTGTAGATTGATGGCCCGAGTGCATGCTTGATGACCTCTGCCCACAAAGAGTTGGCTAACATAACACAAGCCCAGAGGTTTAGGTGGTGGAAAAAAGGCTTTCACCGTCTGACCTGCTGCGCTCTAGCTTGGCCACTCGGCCCAAGGAAGACAAAATTTACTTAACAATAAAACCTTTCATTACTCCAGTCAGACCCTTGATCACATCATCGCTCACAAATCGTTATAAACCCATTAATCCTGACACGCACAGAAAATGACTTGTGGCCTTTTTTTCCCCTGCACGGTTTAGAGTAAATCCAATGTAACGCTGCAGTCAGTCCTGGAAATGATTTTAGCAACAGCATCAGCATCATCAGTCTGCAATCGCATCAGTCGAAGTCAATAAAAAAAGGCCTCCTAAGTCCTCCCACTAAAGCCGCTACTATTAACGTCCTCCTTCCATCTCGGTAAGAGATTAATGTTCTCCTAAGACTCATTTGTAAGCTTTTATCTTCCTTGGCAGCCCTCTTGAACTGAAAGACAGCGGGAATGCTATCTGCCTCTGTCTGACAGACAAACGGCTGGTATCTGAGCACAAGGTGGACCTCGATCCCAGAAGATTTGTTGCTGGATTATCAAGATACGTTTTTACCCTTGACACAGGGTTTACCGTTGCATGTCAGTGCTAAAGGAATGAATAAAATGTCCTTTTAAAACTAATCAGCAACGGGATGAAAATAAATTTTGAATTTCCCCCTCTTGCATATAAAAAGCAGATCAGCATAGACTGTCTTGTTGCACCTGTACATGTAAACAAATGAAACAATGCCCAAAATAACAGGTTAGCTGTTTGTTCAGATATTTTTTTTTTCTAATCTCTTTAATGGTAATTAGTCTTTTCATGCTTAAAGTGCCTGTGATAGCCTATTCTTCAAATACAAAAAGTCAAAGAAAACATCTTTATACTTAAGAAAATTGGCATAATACACATGATTTAACCCATTCTGTCATATAACTGGCCTATTTTTTTTTGAATTTGGCTCAATCAAAGTGAAACAGGAAGTGACATCAAAGGGGAACTCATTTATAAAATAAACTCACTGGTCTTGGTTTATTAAAACAAAATTATTTAAACTTTAACTCTTTTTTGTCTCTCTTTGATAGCGACTAAAAATAATCTAAAGAAACATCAGATTCTTCTCTACAGTCTGTTTTTTTAGCTGTTGTAACAACGCTCTGTTTACATGCTGACATTCCCCTTTGACATCACTTCCTGTTTCTTCTCAGACAAATATCTCAACAACCGTTCATCTCAGCTACGTAAAATTAGTTTTGCAACATTTTGTCCATGTTATCTTTCTAAAAATGCATTCATGTTTATTACAAAAATTTGATATCACAGGCACTTTAAAGCAAATATCACATGACGCCACGATTGAGTATAGTGAAGTAGGCGGGATCTAAAGGCCCATATTGCAACTGCACAAACTGTTTTAGTGAATAAAAGTTATACAGTACATTATGAAACTGGATCTTGTGGCTTCTTCAGTTTTTAACAACAGATAAAGGTGGAGACATTTAATTCGTCCTTTTATATGTTGATGATTTTAACCACTGAAACATATATGGCAAATACTAAGAGTTTTTAAACAAAGCATTTCTTTTCTTATGTGTTGAAGACTTTTTCACTTCAAAACTGAAAAGTGTGGAGTTATAAGCTCTAAAACTGCAGCGCGTTGCTCAGTTTGTGAGAACTGAACCCCCACACTAACCATTCTTCCCTCCCCTCCCTCCTCAGAGATGTTAGGTTTGAAACAGCTCTTGCAAATCTTCGTTGGCATACCCCTGGAGTTCTGGCTGTGGCTGAAAATACAAATTAAAAATTTTCGAATCATTTACTTCCCTAGAAGTAACTTACCAAGCAAACACTTAGAATCTCATGACATCATTCGTCAGTTCTTCTAGAAATGTCGTCAGCCATTGCTGTAGTGTGACAGTAAGGCATTAAAAATCAACTTATTATCTGTCTTTTTGTGACATTACCCCCTAGTGGATGTAGTACTTACTATAGAAAATAGAAGAAAAAAAAATGGTAGCGATTCTCAGCCTAAAAAGACATAATGTATTTATACACAGATTAAACATTGTTTTCTTTTTTGTCAAACTGATTGTCAGTGAGGATTTTATGACTGCAACAAGTATTAACTGTAAACTTAGTGCTAAAAAGCCTATTTACTCCCTTTGAACTGTAACCCTAATTCTAATTGCGTATAGACACAATAAACAGAGCTGAATTGGTGAAAATTACTGAAATAAATGTATGCTTCCCAAAGATGCTTTACTTAAAGTCTTTTTCAGTATGTGCATGAGAAAAAATCTATTTTTTTATTCGCTGATGTAAATTTTCTCTTTTCCATCCATATGTAGACGGACAGAAGGACATAGAGGAGGAGCTGACGACAGGTCTGGAGCTGGTGGACTCGTGCATTAGATCCCTGCAGGAATCGGGCATCTTGGACTCGCAGGATGCTTGTACAGGAGACAGTAAGTTTATTGATTGTGAGAATTTCCTTGTTCTTGTTTTTCTCTCTGCAGACAGTCGTAAAATGCAGCTGTAATTTATGTTGCAGTTTTTTAGATTTTTTTGCTGACTGATTTGCGTAAAGTGAGTTTACGGTAACCTCCGTAATGCATACTACTTTCATTGATAATCTGCTGTTCTCTTGCAAGCAGCCCAAATGATTGTACAAGCGCCATGGATTTAAAAGTTAGTCAGTGGTAGTATCATAACATAAAAAGACGCTCCTGGTGTAAAGTTCGACACATCCATCGTTAAGGAAATACAGCAGTGCTATTCAACTAAATTGCTCCGGGGGTCACAGTTAGTGCAGGCCAACAGCTGAGGGGCCGAGCATCCAGCTATTAAAGTTATAATGTAAATAAACCAAGTATTAAAAAGATCTGTTACCTTTGAATTAGTTTATTTTGCTATATTTAATCATTAATACAACATATAGAACCCTATAAAGTAGTGATGATAAAACAACAAAAACAAAAATAACACATTC
>JAUBOC010000078.1:16807337-16817856 GCA_032275365.1 Anablepsoides cearensis | reverse complement strand
TAGGCACCGACAAATTGGGACAGGCCTAGGCGCGGGATAGTGACGTAAGTGGCCTACAAATGCGGCCGACGTCGGCTTCAACCCATGAATTGAGACACAGCCACAGTGTCATCGCAAAATTAAACTATAATATCTCACATCACTAGCTTTTTAAATATTGCAACACCCTGATAGCTGCTGTCCTAAAACAACTACATTATAATATATTTACATAAATATTATTGTTTTCCGAGAACAAATGGCAACAGACAACTTTTAATGCTGTCGCCAATTTGAGTCACTTTCAAGTTTACACAATAAACATGATAAATATGTCTTCCCTGTAGAGATCATCCAAATGCCTTTTAAAAAGTGTTCAAAACTTCTAAATGAATGGCAAGAACCTTCCCACCAGCTCATGCAATGCAAATGGTGTTTACCTGCTGCTGCTTTTTGGCTTTCAGTGATTCTCTCTGAGCCAAAGTAAAAGAGGCCAGGGAGCTTCTCTTTGTATGTGGAAAAGAAACTGGTGCTGACAGCGTATTGGACATTGGAACCCCTGGGGGCTTCACAAAAAAAAAAAAAACACACACATTAGGAGAACTGTAACCATCATAGCTCAACATGTGGTGTGGCAGACATGGAGCTGCGTGACCCAGATGATGGGGATGAAAATGCTTCGTATTTTCTTCTTTAGCAGCCTGGCAAATGAGGCTTTTACTCCACTGAACTGGTCAAAAAGCCAGACCCAAGTACTTTTTGTGCAGATTGATCAGAATACTGGAGTTACAAACTTTGTCCAATCACACTGAACAGGCAAGTCATCAAAGTGCAGCCTGGTAGAAACTGGCATGACCCAATCATACAGCTGATCTGCCATTAGGCCTGGTGAGGAAGATGTAATATTTGCTGCCATTAATTTAGGCTTCTCAATTCCATCAGAATTAAACTCTACAGAGTGAGTCAAAAGACTCAGGTCGCCCTGTTGTTACAGAAATGAAAGGGAAAATGTAATATCTGAATATCCCAGCAAGTAATGGGTGAAGGGGGTCTATATTTTAGGCTAAGTCATGAACATGGCAGCCATCTTGAATGCCACCATATTGGATCAAAGTCAAATTTTCCAATGGGACGGGGTCATGTAGCATATCACAGACCAGGACTGATTAAGAGATGAATTGCTGCAATCAGATGTGCAATCTCTCTTGTGGTTCAGAAGTTATCATCACAGAAAGCTCAAAACTTTTGTTGTTTGTCACATGTAACTGAAGATGAAATTGACAAAAGCTCTGTGTTCAGCACCAGAGACAGCACACTGAAAACATCAAATAGCTGCATCACAGGGAACATTCCCAGCTAAATGACCATTCCCATTGTAAAAACATGCCCTTGATCCAGTATGGCGGCTTTCAAGATGGCGACCATGGGGTGTTCTGATATTTCCTTTTAATTTCTGAGATAAAAGGGTGTCCTGAGAATATGGTCTCACCCTGTATTTCTCTAAACTAAGGCCAGTCAAAGAACTATCTGCATCCAAATATCTTCCGAGTTTACAGTTCAGAAAACGCTTAGTCCTGTCACTGCTTTGTATGTATCTCTGTGTCACAGCTGCCATGTCTGAGTCGGCACGGAAAATATACAAAACACAAGACTTCAAATACTTTAGAAACACTAAAGAAGCTGCGTCTAAAATTATCTGTGAAAGTGTTTTATGTTGTCATGCTTCAGCTGTATGTTTCGGGTACTTTCACAGCTCCGTTGTCAGCCTCCTCTCTGCTCTGAGGCTTTCATCTTCCAGTTAACTATTCCTCTTTTTATTTCTCCGCATTTTAAAGACATAAACATGTGTGGCGTAGATGCAAACAGGAGGTAGTTATGGCTCTAAAAATTGCATTCATTTCAATATATTTTCGGTGTAATTTATTAAGTCATGAACACAGTATGAGGCAGTAAGTGTCAAAGTCTCTGAAACTGGAAGCAGAAATTCACTCTTTTTTGGTACTAGTAGCAGGGGTCAGTTACTGATATTCAGTAATAAATATTGCTTGTTGTGGTTTTCCAAATGTCTTACCCTGTTCAGTTATTTTGAATAAAAGATTTTCAGCAATTTTATTGTGGCCCGCTGTGTGATTTGCTATCTGGAGTTTGGTTGTTGCATCTTTAGCCCATTGCTTTGAGAAATAGTACAAAGTACTTGTCAAATAAATTTTGCATGCCTGATTTGCTTGAGTCATGAAAAGCAGTTTTCATCAGCCGTTGGAAACATTTCTGACAAAGCAGATCCATGTGGAGTCTATGTGACCTGGAATTAGCCAGACTTGTGTGTTAGTGTTCCTCTATTAGGAGAGCCAATATAGCTTTGTGCAGTTCCTCAGCTTCTATTATCTGCTTAGAGAAGTCCAACCCCCTCAGTCATCGTGACAGACTGGTATCAGATGTCTTCTCCTCTTCAGTACACGCTACAGATAGTTTCCTTTCCAATATATACTCATCTGTCTCCATGTGGCCCTGTGGTGTACTCTGACTGCTGGATATGGTCACCCGTGACGTGAAAGAAGCGGGTATAGATAATGGATGATCACAATTTGCATCAGGATGACAATAAAACATATATATTTTATCCAAAGAAAGAGCCAAGAAAATTAAAAATGAAATCACTGATTCTTACAAATGCACTTTAATGCCCTTTTCCTCACCACTGACTTATGCAGTTGATGGTGACGGTCCACTGAGTCTATAGGTGGAGGAATCTTTAGTCACCTTTCAGATGTTATGATTTTTACATGTCTACAGTGTTAATAATCTGAAAGTATTTGTCCTTTTGTCACAAGTGGAGTGAAGTAAAGTTTCAAGTCATTCCTTCTTTTTATTTTACGGAGCCATTTTCACCCCAGCCAAGAGAGGTTTGAATCAGGTTTACATTTTGGACACATCTAATTATATCATGCTCTAATTCTGACCCTGTAGTTTTGTGCTCCCTCAGAGGTCAGCACTAACAGTTTGCAAATGTTATAAATTTGCATGTCAACGTGGCAGCGATGAAACACTGTACTTGTCTTGCAGGACTTTGGTGTTAATCACTTTGTACATCTCAGGAAAAGCCACTAGCCAAGGCGCTTTAGTTCAAAGTAATTAATCTTGGCAATTTCACTGTCAAAAGATGCAGCCGTGGCACTGGAGTCCTAATGGATCTGTAACAGCTCAGAGAAAGGGAACAGGTCCTTAGGATAGGAAAAGAGTAATATTTTGAAATAAAAACTTATTGGTTTCTAACTGTGGTTCTAACATAATATTCATCAAAGAATGAAACTGATACAAGATAAATGTAAAGGTAAACTAGTACCATAGTAGAAAAAAACAGAAAACTGTATTTGGAAATCTCTAAACTGTCAATTTATGCTGTTAGCAGCAAAAGAAAATTGATAATTTTAGTGTCAGAACTGAGGTTGGGTTTTAAAATTTTTATTGTTGCCCTTTTTTAAACACTTTTGTATTCCTCTTCCTGCTGAATTATAGAGAGAAAATGTAGAAAAGGGACAGATAGAGATTCGAGGGTCACAGAGTGAGAGAAGAACAGAGAGAGGCCAGAATAACATGGTGGCTAAAAAGGCAAATGGGTGTCCTTTTATCCTTCTACCTCTGCTTTCAACCTACTTCTTTTTTTCTTTCCCTTTTTTTTTTAAATTTCAAAGTCTGTTACAAACAACACCGGTTTTGTTCACGTTCATTTTGCAACAAAAGAAATTTGTTGTATAACACGAGGGATGTAAACTAGGTTACAAAATGCCTTCAAGGCCACAACAAAGACTGGCTGCTTCAAAAGATGTAGCATCTGACAATTGTTCCATAAAAGATGCCTGACAAATCTGACACCAGATTTAAGGTGACTTTTGATAGCGCTTAGACAGTTAGATTGAAACCACGATGCCATCTCGTTTTATTTCTAAGACAAACTCCTCTAGCTTTTGTTTTCAACTGTCCTGTAGCCAGAACAAAAGATGGCCCTTCATGTTTCTGGACACTTACAGATGTGTGTTCTGTCAACATTTCCTTGTCACAGTCTGGTTGGGAACATGTAGGATGGTGTTAGGCTGTTATAAACTGGGTGTTTTCCTAACATGTTTGATGATTTGGTCATTTTCGCCAAGAAACGTTACAATAATTTCAGAAATTCAAATTAAAGATCACATTCTTTGGTTTTGTGTATCTCCCAGGGGTGGCCGAAGTTCTGCTAATGTGCTAATACTGGAACTAGCTTCTCATTTAGCAAATTTGATTTCTGCTAACTTTAGGCACCATCACCGAGACGATTAACTTCTACTAATTTTAAGCTAACTAAAAATTTACAAGTGTAACACTTCTATTTTTATATTTGTCCCTAATTAAATAAGAAATATCCCATCTTACAAGCAGCGCTGAACTAATTAGCAGTTTAGCTAAAATTCCTGTTTAGCGGATTACTGTTTTGTGAACCTATTGGTTGGCTGTGCCCACCACTTCTAAACTATTTTAAGTCTTTTTCTTTCTTTCTTTTCTGCTAGGACTGCTGTCTCAAAGTGCTTTACAGCTCAACAGCCAGGATGCCTATTCTGTGGCAGGTTACCACAGCAGTCAAGGGTTGGCACTCGGGGAAACGGTTTCCGGCCGTGGCGGGCAGATTGGAGGAGCTGTTCACAGCTACAACCAGGTGGGTGTTTCATTTCGTTTCATCTGCTACTTCCCTCCACTTTCCGTGTCTTTTTATCCTCCTTTCTAGTCGTCTTTGGGCACTCTCTTACTATTCACTCATCAACCCTGATCTCATTTACATTTTCTTCCTGCTCCTGACCCCATTCTTTCCTCTCACCTGTCTCGTGTTTTTTTCTTCTTCTCTCGTCTCCACCCTCGCTAGGTGACATCCAGCCGTGCAGTTGCCCAGTTAGTGAGCACAGACTCTCCCTCGCAGTCCCAGAGAGACTCATTTGCCCAGCAGGCCCTTGGCAGCACCTTACACATGTCCACTGAGGGCGGATCTGCGCCTTCTGGACCGTCCATGTATTACTCCTGTGCCACTCTGCCTGCACAGGTACAAAACCCTGAACTTATTCATATTTACTTTCTGACACCCTTATTTTTTTCATAGCTTGGCTTTGATGCACATCTACAACGATATTCTCTTAAAAAAAGAAAAAGGTTCAATGCTATCTGCTGAAATGACCTCATCAGGTGAAACCAAATTGTTGTGTAGAGTAAGTCTGTTCACAGTTTGGCAATGCTGCCCTTCAAGTGACACATCTTTCCATACAAGCTGAGACGACTGGTGGCCTTGTCTGATGAGCTTTGTTTAAAATCCAGTCTTGGGTCAGGCATATCCCACTGCTGCCAGCATTTGTCATGATACGAACAGTACGAGATAGGAAACACCAAGCTTGGTGACATTTTCAATTTATTACAAACTGTTGTCCCAAACTTGAGACAATTCCAAGCATTCGAATTTGTCTCACCCTTTCTATTTAT
Organism: Anablepsoides cearensis; assembly: GCA_032275365.1. Lineage (NCBI taxonomy): Eukaryota > Metazoa > Chordata > Actinopteri > Cyprinodontiformes > Rivulidae > Anablepsoides > Anablepsoides cearensis. The sequence goes on along the minus strand of JAUBOC010000078.1, from coordinate 16,812,381 downwards.
TTCTATTGTAATATGTTGGTTAAAAAAATCAACAAGCTGAGTCCATTTAGTCTCCCTTGTCGTTTCTATAGCATCAGTTAACTTTTAGAGTCTGCATAATTTAAGATGGTCACCAAAGCTAACCAACTGTGCCAAACAATATTTGCAAAAATAAATAATTCAGTTAACTTTATAGATTTTGATCTAATTATTTCTCGATCACAAAGCATCTGCTTAAAACTTTTGCTTGTGCAGTGATATGTGATATACATTTTAAAGGAATTCTCATTTTTTATTGAGATGTGTAATTTTTCTTGAACCTAAAATACTGTAAAAAGGACTGGTGACTGGCTCAATACATCTGCACAATAGTGTGACCATGTTAGCAATTAATTTAGCATTATTTTTAATTTTCCCCTTTAGTCACTTAGAAATGATATGTAGTTTGTTGAAATTTAGTGATTTGTCACCTAAAAACAAGCTAGTTTTATTTATGGAATGAAAACTTGATTTTTATTGGTCTGGAGTGATGTCATTGGACATTTTTAGATGTATATTTAAAATGGGAGAACACAAACCTTCGCAATGATGCTAAATGTAATGCGAAGTGAACTTGCTGTAATACAAAGTGTTATTTCTGAAGATGTTAGAAAACTTTGATTTAAAGGTAGATTAGTAAGATTGTGTGCCACTCTAGTGGAGATTAATGGATGACTGATGGTTGAGCTACTGGGACTTATGGATGATGGATGGTGTCTTTACAGACTTGCTTTTATGCCAATCTTAATTACAACAAAAATCAACATTTTCACATTTCTTTGCACTGCAGCCTCATTTTGCCAGAGTGAGTCACATATAATGAATACTGGATCAAAATTAAATCTGTGCAAAACTCTTTTTTTGGTATTTAAGACAGCTTTCAGAAAACAAACATTGCTCTCTAATGAACTGCAGAGAGCTTATTATCAAGAAAACACCATAGCTACTGCCATTCTTATGCCGTAAAAATACATCAGCTACAATATTTCAAACTTTATTCCAGACCTTTTTTTTATGATTTTTGTTAGGATGCTCATGTAGGAAGATAAAAAAAGGTTACAGCTGCTGATAAAAAATTTGATTTGTCATCAGTTCTTTTATTGCCAGATTTCATATCTTGAAACATTAAGCTAAAAAACAAATCAAAAGCTCATAATGAGTCCTTCTGTTTATTATAAGTTGCAGAGCAGTAGGAGTTGTTTTTTGCTGAGTCACAAACAAAAGTTTGTTAAATTTAGTATGTAACTCATGGTAATTATCATCCATTGGGCCCACTTCAATTTGTACAAACAAAGCAGTTTCTGTAGTCTCTGGTTAAGAAAAGGTGTGGAAGTAAATTATGTATTTAACATTTAAGACATTTTTTTGCCATTTATTTGTAATTATTCATTCTCTGACTCTTGAGGAAGTATTTAGCTTTGCTGGCTCAAAATTAAGCTCGTTTGAACACTAAGTATCCTGGGTTTTTATCATTTAAACAGATTTCTTTTATGTGTCTGAAAATTTCTTCTCCCTGGTTTTCCAGCCGCAGTGGGAGTTAGTTATCTCCCCGATAGCACTGATGAGATTTAAAAAAGAGAATAACATTTTCAAAGCGACTTGACATTTCCCTTTAATGAAGTCAAATCTTCGGCTGCATTACAGCGTGTGAGCTCCCCTCTGCAGGCGGTGGGATCCCCGACCAAGCTGCAGCGCCTCGGGTCAGCCTCTGCCGACATGCCCAGCTACGCCACGCTGCAGAGAGTCTCTTCGCCCAAACAGTCTCCCAGCCGACTCGCAAAGTCCTACAGGTTGGTCCCGTCTCCCATCTGACGTGTGGATTTACACAACCCCTGTTGATGGTGACACGTTACATAAGGTTTCTACTAACCTCGGAGTACAAAAGAGTACATTCAAGCGGAGGTCGATGTGGTTGTTGATCAATAGTGACTCAACAATTACATCACATGTCTGCTTTCCAAAGATAAATTCTGTTTGAGAGTGAAGTCTTTCTCTTCACATTAGGCTCCAGTGCTCTGACTCTAGTTTGCCTCATTTTGTAATAATTTATGAAGCAGCTTTAAGGCTGAGTCATAATTTAAGAACACACTAGTCTCACGATTACTCTCTTACTTGACTCAGCTCTTTGTGGTGATGATAAGAGACAACTATCAATAGTTTTAAATGATGCATTTTTTAAAAAAGCTGAAGATTTAAATTCATCCCCAAAAAAGTCTTTTTTAATCTCCCTAGGATTGTTTTTTTTTTTGTTTGTTTTAATGTAAAAAGACAACCCCCCTAATGAGGTAGAAGACTGCTGGTGGTTAATATTGGCAACCTCCTACTGTTTAACCAAATGTGGTTCAAACGCACTGAATTGTATTTTGGTTTCAAGCAGAAATTCTAAAAAAACAAAGTTACCAGGGTGCAGGCACATAAACCCCATGACTGAATAAATAAATAATAACAATAATTTATCTTGGAGATTTATTCAGCTATTTTATTAGAAGAAATCCCAGACATGATAAAAAAGTACTTTTTGTATTTGATGAATATTTAGACTAAAAGAATATGCCTTACACTTGTGTACAAAAAAAAAAAAAACTAAAAACAAAAGTATGTAATGAAATTCAGCTTGAAACCAAAGACTTACACGGGTTTATCTTCATGACAGAGTCTGGAGTTAAAAAGAAAGTTTTTATTATTTATTTAATCAATAGTAATTTATTTTTTTCCATCTGAAGTATCAGCTGCCACATAAAATTTGTCTTTTCCAGTTCTGGTCCACACAGTGCAGCAACATTCTTAACACTTTGCTCGGGTACTGCAAAGAATGATGACTATTTGACGACCCGGATGTGGTCTGCCAGAGCTGGTCCATGCATGTACTAGTGCCACATAAACCAAACAAAACCTGGGTCATTTGTGGCATTGACAAATTTAGGCCACATGAGCCAAATCAACCCATTCTCACTCCCGACTCGTCAACATATTGACGCTTGGTCAGGTAGCCGTCTTCGTCCAGCTTCAGACGCGCCGGGTATCCCCGTCGCGTCAGTTTTTAACGAGATGGGGCGGAGCAGGAGGAGCGCGTTTTCTTTTTTTTTTGTTAAAGAGTAGGAAATACGCGAAACTAACCGTCCCAGACCCTAAAATTAACTTCTATTAGCTATATACTGCCTATCCCTGACCTCAGACCCTAAAAATAACCATTGACCCTGATCCCTCATATTAATCATTTTTTAAAATGTAGAGAATGCGCGAGATCTAACTTAACCAGACCCTAAATTTGACTTATATTAGCCATATACAGCATATCCCCGACCTCAGTACCTAAAATTAACTATTATTCCTGATCCCTCATATTAACCACAGACCCCCAACCCAAAGACCCCTAAACGGCGCAACCGGGAAAGGGCGCGGGCGGCAATGACTGACGCGAAGGGGTTACCCGACGTGTCACAACGGGATGCAGACGGCTTCCCGACCAAGTGTCAATATGTTGACGAGTCGGGAGTAAGAATATGTTGGCCAAATCCCAGCCGGGCCATTTGTTGTAATAATAGATTTGGATTTAATAAATCAAACCACCACTGGGCTATCTTAAAAAAGCAGTACCATAATTCAATAATTGCTACATCTTGCCCACACCTGTCTGCTTCATGGGATCAGTCTTTATTGCACAATGAATCCTGTTGTTAGAGTTTGGGCTTATTCTTACTTCTATTTTTAATCAAAACATTTTTAATTGTATCTATTGGCGTGTGAGCCAGTGTTCATTACCTGTAATTTCTCTTTATTTTGTTGGTAACTTTCATTTCTTGACAAAGCCTGTTAAAGTAAGAAACAAGTTCCAACCCTTGTATTCACCGCTCTCCTGCAGCACGTCATCGCCCATTAACATGGTGGCATCAGGTGCCGCCAGTTCGTCCTCTCCACTCTCTACGGCTGCCTCCCCCGGGGGAAACCACAACTCGTCACCCCTCCACCAACTCAGCTCGGCGGTGGGAAGCTACGCCACCCTGTCGCCCACCAAGCGCATGCTGCATCACATCGGCACGGACGGCTACAAGATCTCCCACGAGCTCTACGCTAACGCAACCCTGAAAAGGCCAGGGAGCCTGGCAGGTAGAGGTCAAGACACTTTCTTTACTACTCTATATGTGTGGGTGTCTATGTCGTGAAGTTGCTCATTTGACTCATATCTTATAGTTAAAAATACAACTCATCTTCACATTAATGTTTTTTATGGTTTCTATTTTTTTCCCTATTAGGACAGGGGTGTTAAACTTAGTTATAATGGGGGCCAAAATAAGAAAAACCTGGTCCTAGCCGGGGGCTAATCTCAAGCAGTATTAAAAAAAGACTAAACAAAACATAAATTAACCATGGTTTTAGATGTATCAAGTCAAATTATTCAAATAATAAGACCAATTACTTTCTCCTAGTGGAATATATAAATTTTAGGACAAACACACTTTAATGAGCAAAAACAAAAATAGACACATCATTAGTATTCATTTCCTTTTCCCAACTATATCATAAACTATTAGATTTATTTTTCTTAGTGAAATATTTTATCACAAAAAATCAAAAAAATACAGAAAAATAAAATGTACAGTTGAAACAAGAAGAAAATACAGAAACCAACAATATATATAATAATATATAAAACAAACTCACTGTTACTCACAGGGCTGGCCCTAAGCAAGATTTCAGGTACCACCACCCCACCCCACCCTGTTGTGCAAATTTCTAAAGCTCATTGCCAGTTTACATACATTCATATACCAAATGAAACAGTTTTGTCTTTGATACTATTCTTTAACCAAGTTGTCCAATAAAAATGATTAACAATGTAATTTATGTGAAACAGAATACCAGAAATCAGCTGTGCAGTAAAGCATGGGGATCCAGGAGTTTCCCCTTCCCTGAACATTTTGTAAAAGACGAAGACAAAAAAATAAAATAAAAAATTATATATATATATATATATATATATATATATATATATTTTAGGTGTGTTAGGATACATAAAAATATCGAG
>JAUBOC010000078.1:16793449-16807237 GCA_032275365.1 Anablepsoides cearensis | reverse complement strand
TCTAACATGCATGAATGAGTCAAAGCAAGGCTTTGGGCACGTTTTTGATGAGAGGATAACATTATAACATGATAAAACACTCAAAAAAGTTGATTTTACATGATATAGCCCCTTTAAGATATCTAAGCAGGAAAGTGACAGAGGGAGAGTGTTCCAGAGCCTCTGGGCCACCACCTGAAATGCTCGATCTCCATGGGTTTTGTAATGGGTTTGAGGTACCAGCAGCAGCATTAAATGTATAAAACCTGTCATGAAAATACTTCACTAAATATATTCAGTTTGTTAAGGTAGCTGAGATGTGATAGGCTAGATACAGGATCAGTCACAAACTATAGGGTCAGATCTAATAAAATTATATCTTTTTGGGGGGGCCAGATAAAATGTTAATACAGGCCAGATCTGGCCCACGGGCCTTCTGTTTGACACATGCATTGGTAGAGCATAACTCAAAATACTGTGCTGTAACCGTGTTGTTTAATCTCTTTTCTCACAATATTTCATGTTAAACAGTAAACCTCTGTTTCTGTTTAACTGAAGTCCCTTTTCATCAACAATCTCATCAAATTAAAGCCTCACTTAAGGGGCCGCTTTTATTTTAGTTTATGCTACTTAATGTGACATGTACCCATTTTCCATTCATGCATGAATAATATTTAGCAGCTTGAGGACACAGTTATGGAAGAAAACACATGTTGCCTCATGTTTGCATTATTTCACTGGAGGATTTGCTCGAAATATAAAATAATTATAAATTAATAGAGATTTTTTATGTATAGACCTTTTTTAATAGAAAAAAGCATCCAGCCTCTGTTAAGGTTTAGCTTTGTTTTGAGCTAGTATACCTTTGAACTACAATCATTGTTGATCCTTGAAAATATACGGCTTTTATGAGTGAGTTTGAATTTCCATTATGTTCTGTTGGCCAGGCTCCAGAGGCTCCTACAGCAGCCAGCACACTCACCTGGGCTCTGAACTGCGACCCCTTCAGTCCCCCGAACACCACATCGACCCCATCTATGAAGACAGAGTCTACACTAAGCCCAACTTGAGGGGACAAGGTGAGCTCAGACTTATTGACAGAGGTGAGGTGTTCAGGGCATAGAGGCGATGTCTGCAAATACTGAATCTATGAAACAAAAATCCAACAGACAGGGGTCTGACAGGATGGAGGCAGAGCAGAAAGCAGACAAAAACGGACACAATTTCAGTACAAAAATACCGTTGGAAGGCAGCTCTGCAGATGTTTTTCAGCTTCCGCATTATTCAGTTTCTAACTGTTAATAAGTCATCTGAGTTTCACAGTGTCAATCATCTGTTAATAATGATAATTGCAGCAATCAGTCAAGCATGCGGTGCACTCATTATGGTGCTAAAACATGTGACTCAATTACACAAAATATCAAATTTTAAAGGGGCGACTCGCCAATGTTACTCATGAACTTCATTAACCTTATCAGGCTAAGCAGGACTGAACTGGATAGTTTCCTGTCTCTGCAGCAGTTAGGTTTTGATTTGTGGCCTGGTGGTCTGCAGCCCTGTGGGGAATATTTAGAGTCAGTGTTTCACCAGAATATGTGCTTTTAAATTCCAATTCATTTTATGCTTATTTTAATTCTGAAGTGGTAGAAGACATTTGATGAATATCTGAAGTGGCAGTAGTGGATGCCTCCATCCCATTATTCTGTATAAACAACATAAGGTCTTGGCCCACGTGCCATATTTCTATTTTTAGATTTCTCATCTGTTCTCATCATATCCAGCCTCATGCTTTAGCTGGGAAATTGCTTATTGATCTTCATCTTGATTTAGATTTAGTAGACTAGATTCCAACTTGTGGGATTCAGATGTGTGAAGAAATTGGCTTTCCATCAAAATGTGTCTCTACCTTCACCAACTCTCCACAGAGTTCGGTCCATCTTCTTTTCATTCAGCACCTGTAGAAGCAAAGGTAAACTGTTTGGAGCACTGGAGACAGAAAATTTTACTTTGGTTCAGATAGTTGAATTAGTCTGTGCAGGTAGGGTTTGTGAAACGATAAAATAAATATTTAGTAATAAAAAATACTATTCTCCCTGAGATTATCAGATTAATTTAATATGAAATAATCTAACCCTGCATCTGGGCTTTTATCAAAAATAACTTACTTACACATACATGTGTATTTCAGTTAATGCACTTGAACTGTATACCAACAGAAAATATGATGCAAAACTGCAAGTCGTCTATAAAAAGGAACTAATGTTTGCACCATATGATTTATTTGGATGTGATATACATCCCATGTAGCTGAATTTGTCTGGCCCAGATCTGGCCCACACAAGGCGCTAATGCTGTTAACACTTGGCTCTGTTGCTGCAAAGAATGATGGCCATTCGGTGGCTCAGATGTGGTTTGCCAGAGGTGGTCCGCCCACATCCAGTTGACGAAACACTTGTAATGCCGGCAGTCAGCCAGCAGGGCCAGCTTGACACCAGAGCTGGCCCAGACCTGTGGGATGGCTTTATTCACAAGTTATTAAAATAATTAGTTCTTATGCATTTGCATAGGAACTTATCAATAATCAAGTTATCAATAATGATGGTGTGGCTCACAAGTTGACAATTTGTTAGTCACTATACTAAACAAAGCTTTTTTTCCCTCCATTGCTCTTTTTTTTTTTTTTTGAGATATTGAGATAAACGATCACACTGGGCTGTGACTGTTGGGGACTAATTGGCAGACAACATTTTGTGAATGAGACTCCAAAATGTCTCAAAACATTTCTCAGCCGGCAGAGGCCTGCATTCACGCTGCTTCAATTTTGAACATGTTCAAAAATAAATGCTTAGCAAATTTTCTCACAAAATAGTCGAACAAGTTGTGGGCGTCTCTAATCTTTGTCAGTTCAGTTTCCGTAATTCCACAGCAGCAGAGCTGTATTTTGAAATTTTTCTTATTTTCTCACAATTTTAGGTTGCCAACTAGTCTCCAACACTTAAAGGTCATTGAGAAACTGGCTCTAGACTCACACGAATCTCAATAAAAATAAAATGGGGAGGATCTAAATTTCTGATTGTTTTACTGTATCTATGTGTTTTGAGGATACAATAAAACCAAATTTCCCTTATAGGTTTATAAAAAGACTAAAGTAAACTGAACAGAACCGACAAATTTAGCTTTTCAGATTCATTGTATTCCAATAATAAAAGGACTTATTAGCCATTTGTTCTACTTTTTATAAATGACACATAAAACTAAAATTTGAAAGAAATCAGCATTAGCAAATTGTAGTTTCATTTAGTAAACTGTAAGAACAACAAGTAAGACTCGTCACCACACAAAGAATACAATGATTGCTTATAAAAAGTGAGGAAACGAGCAGAGCCTGGTCCTTCTCAGTTGTTCAATGATGAGGTGTACTGGTGAAGGACAGTGGACCGTACCCAAGAGAGTGTTTCTTTCTTTCCATCTGATCGTGTTGTGCTTTTAGAAGGCCTGGCTCGGCAAATCCAATTGGGGTCTCGGTGGCAATTTGTCTTTCAGTCACAGTTTGTTAACTAATTAGTTTCAAAGATGAAAATTAATCTCAATTAATCCCATAGGCGTTATCTTGGGTGTTTCGCAATCAGCGTAAATCAGCCATGTCCTAAAGTGTTGTTGATGCAACGCCACAAGTTTGGTCGCCTCGCCGGTGAATGCTGCAGTAAAAAACAAATTCAGGAGAGATAACAAATACTCCAGTTTATCGAAGATTTTATTTGAAAATTTTGTTTGATTATGAGATTCTGTTTGCGATAACAGAAGTTAACATAGTCTGATCTAAATACCTCACATTTATGAAGAATCATCGTCACATTCCTTTTTTTTTCGGTCAAAGTTTAGTTGTGTTTTAAGAAGGTCAGTTTAATTAGCTTCAAGGTGATTACCAGAGCTGGGAAAGAGCAGACTCAACATCAGGTGAATTTCCTCAGGCCTTGTTGGGTCTCGGTAATTATCTGTTTCCTCACACAAAGAAATGACCCAGCTTGCCTTCCTTATAGTGAGCCAATGTAACCATGGTGACTATCTCTCCCTGATGGGTCCCAAAGTGCTAATTCTATAGCATTTTCTTTCTGACGTGAAACTTGCAAAACTACTTACAGTTCTGTGCTTTACAGTACTTGTTTGATGGGAATTTTGATGTTTTGTGGGAGTTAGTATTTATTAATTAGTTTAGTTTAGTTTATTCATTCTTCATTTCATTAAAAAAGAACAACAAACTATTTTATATACAATATACAAAAGAAAAGTATAAAAAAAGAAAAATTAACGTTATTAGGTGCAAATACATTTAGTCGAAAACAACACTAAGGCAGGAAACAAATACTTTATTATTAATTCTAGTATGTAGGACATTGTGTGTAAAGCTATTATCAAAGTTTGGACAAATACAGATTTCTTGTCCAGTATAGTTTTAATAAATCTCACCTTTCCCGGGTATAAATACTTTATTGACAATAGAGGCACAATGATGCTAGGACAGAGGTGTCCTTTTTATAGTTTTTTTTTTAATTGCTCAGTTTTAATGGAGTATTAAGGCCAGACTAAGAGATTTTTTTAAAACTCAGAGAATAGTCATAATAATATGAGAAAAATGTCATATAAGAATGAAGTCAAAAAAATAAAAGAGTAAAGTTGAAATAATATGATAATAAAGTCTTAAAAATAAAAGGATAAAGGCACAATATAACCAGAATAAAGTCAAAATAATAAAAGAATAAATTCTTCAAATTAATTAATACATTACTTGTTTACTTTATTCCTGAAATATTATGACTTATTCTTGTAATACTGATTTTATTATTTTTCTTTTAATTTTCGTACAACTTATTTTCCTGTAATATAATAACTTTATTCTCATAATTAAAAAAAATAATTTTGTAGTCTGCCCCTAATACTCCATCATAGTTTCTCTGTTAAATGTGAATATATTTTTTTAATAAGAAAAATATATACTTCTGTGTGTTTTACATAGTTTTGCATACTTTTCTGGTAAAGCTGTATTTGCAATGTTTTATGAATTTGCTTTTATGAGTTTTTTTATTTTAATTTATATTTTCTCTTTTGTCCTTTGGTGCCATGTTGTTGCTTTTCTGCTACTCCTGCTTCTACATTTGTGTCCTTGGGTTGGGTTTGTGTTTGGTTGTAATTTGTTACGTCTCCCTTCACAACTCATCCCCTTCAACCCTTACTACTCAAACCCCTAGTGGTGAACCAACTGTACCAAGAAGTCCTCAACTATCTGTTGTATCCTTACACTCCTCTAGCCCCATCCTCCCCCGGTGTTGATCCAATCCCCTTGCAGCGAACGGGAAGTCAGAGCGCCACCGCCACCTTTCAGAGAGGCAGCTTTGCCACAGGAGCTGGGGCCGCTGACTACGCCAACCCGTACCGCACGCTGCAGTTCTGCCCATCAACTGAGTCACCTTACAGCAAGTCGGGCCCTGCCCTTCCACTTGAAGCTGCTCTGGGCCGATCTCCATCAGTAGACAGCATCCAAAAGGACCCAAGGTGAGGAAAACAGCATTTGTATTTTGAATCAGTTTTGGCTTGTTGATGAAGCTTCCCTTTTTTTGTCGGCAGAATGTACTGAGGACCAGATTCACCTAAATAAACCTGACAATCCAAGTATTTAAGCCTCACGCCTAACCTAAATTAGTTTGTACTACTGACTACTTTGCTGGTAAACTGAAAAAGATAATCCAAAGTTGCGTATTTACAATCTGTCAGGATTTGACACTTGGGTGCACTAATGGATGGCTGAATCTGGACTTTAGTATGAGGCACACATCATGCCGCATCTTTCACTGTCCGCTCTAAATGACCCAGTTTTGGGGCCTTGTTCACACTGCTGTTTGAATGCCTGCGCACTTCTCCAACTCTAATTTCAAGAGTTAGTGTCACTTGCCGAAGCGAAGTGCTTCTCTGTCAGTGGCCATCAGTTACGATCTGTATTGACGTTTGACATGTAAAGCCTGCACAAAGTCTGCTTTTAGGAAAGCAGATCTCGGCGTGACAGTGTGGGTGTGTGTTAGAGAGGCGCAGTTAGAGATATAAAGAGCAGTATGGTAGACGCGTACAAAGACAGTTTAAAAGCTTTTTTTGGTCCCTGTTGAAATAGACGTTAAAAACATCTCTTAGCATTTTTGTCTTTCCAAAGAATGATTGTGCAGACAAGCTGACAGAAACAGAAGCAACCAGGTTAAAGTTCAATTGTTTTTGTGACTGTCTGCTCAAGTGTAAGCTGCTGTTATATGTGTATATATATATTTACAGTTTTAATGTTTCTAATGACAATGTCATTCTGTGATGAATTGGTTTTTACTGTGTATTGTACCTCTTGGAAACTTCAAGTTACTATGTCATAGAGCAGTTGTCTATGGAGATAAATTAGTCTCAACATGACTCAAGCGTGGACAGTAAGAGTCACACACGAGCGTGGGATCAGCTCACCTTTCAATGTGACTTTCTTACCGCTGCAGATTGACACATATAATACTGCTTTCAAGGCTGGTGAAAAGCTGGGACATCTAAGGCTTACCAGTCTTACTGGGTTAAGACATTTTTGATTTTGCGCAATAGCTCATAAACCCAACATTAAAACACATACTTACATTGACATGACAGGGTTTCAAAAATGTTACATTTTGTGGACTGTACAGCTGAAATAAACAACATGAATACAGTAGGTTAAAACATTCTCAGATCAAATAAATATATATTATTAATATATAATTAATATATTAATATATAATTATATAATTAGACTACTCCACAAAAAATACTTGGAAACATATATCTATCAGTGTTCCTCAGCAAAAACCTCTGATAAATATTATCCTGTGAAAAATATTCTAATCATTTTAAGTAGTTTATTTCAAATGCACCGTTCACAAAATGTACATTTTTGGAACCCAGTAATGTCAACATAAACGTGTGTAAGTTGCACTCAATTATATGTGTCAACCTGCAGTGGGAATAAAGTCTCAAAAGTCACATTTGAGCAGATTTGCGCACTTGTGCGGGTGCAAACCTTGTTGTGCGCGCTCAAATCTTTTTGAGACTAATTTACTTCCATAGTTGTCTTTTGATCCTGCCGTTGTCATTGCTCTTTCCCTCACTCATTGTCCAAGTGGTTATTTCTCTGTGCATATTGCTCTCACATTGTTTGTTTGCTCACTCTTTAGCTCCGGCCTCATTGTTTTGTATTCTCAACACATCCACCCTGCTACATTGAAGAAACTGACTTGCTGTGCATGGCATTTTTTCCTTATCACATGCACACTCAACATCGGTGCTTTGACCATTCCTGCTCTCTGAAAAGCTTTTGTCGTTGTTCCATTAAAGGGAGGGTCCCCCTGAGATTAGAAACGTGCAGTAATGTAACGGTCCACTATGGCATTATAACTATGTTAAAGGATACGGCTGACAATATGCAGTATCTTTCTTTCTGCCGACAAATCCCATTCAAAGAAGACTAAATTAACTTTTAGTCAGTTCTTTTTGAAAGAGTCTGATAGTTGTATGACACACTGAGCTGCTGAACATATTTAACATAGTTACTATTTAGATATTTCACTAGGATTTCTACTTGTTTTAGGGTCATTTTGATTGCTTAGAATCAGAATAAATAAAGAAAACTCAAAATCATCTAGTACACGTGGAAGACTTAGATACCTGATATACTCTAACTGCTAGGTTGACTTAACGGGCCACAAATCTTGTTCTGCTTTATTTATACACATTGAATTGTCTAAAAGTGTCATTTTGTCTGATTCTAAGACCCTCTCTTTACTCGACAAACCAATCATTTTCTTGCCACTCACTTTGTGTGCATGTTTTTCACCAAGCCCACCTCCACTACCCCATTGCCTGACCAAATATTGAGAGAGAAAGATGAGTCTAGTGATCACGTATTGGTTTCTACTTACTAATTACCACAATTCTGACGCTCACTGAATAAATTGTTGCCAGACAGCCAACGTATACCTCTCTCTTGTTTCTCTCTGCCTGTCCCCCCTTGATAGGTACGACCCTGAATTCCTTGTGTGGAATCAAAATCAAGCCGAGCAAAGAATGACAAAGTAATGCTACTACTTATTTTTACATATGTGCATTTTGTCTATCTTTACCTTTGTTTCATTCACTGAATCTCTCCATCTTCTTTATATGGCACAAATATCCAATGCAGGTGTTAATGACAGCATGACAGCATTTCCCATTTGTATTGTCACCCATTTATTGGTCAAATAAACAGGGATCACTTCTAGATTTAAGCTTTTAACTGGATTCTAGACATAGTAGACTAGATCAGGATTCATTGCAAAATAAATAAATTCAAAAACTGGAGTGTCTGTCTTAGAATGACAACAAATTAAAAGGCAGCCAGGACCTCAGTTTGTTTTGGGAGAGGCAATATTCCTCATTCTCTCCTTTGGCTTTTCATCTTCCCAATCATCCCTCCATTCATTTATCTACTTGTTGGTTAATTTTATCACTCATTTGTCCTCATTGTCTGTTCAGGTAATGTCTGAACACACTCATCATTTTTTATTTGTTCACTGTATTTATGTGGCTGGCCAGTTTTACTTTCAGCACCTGACTTCAGTTTACTTTTCATCTCCTACAGAGAGCAAACAATGCCTTTCTCTGGAATGTTCCGAAGTGACCACGCATCTGTCCAATGGAAACTGACATATACTGGATGTTAACTGATAATACTTTTTGAAGTGCCTTGTTAAAATGTAAACTTTGGCTGACTGACATGTTAAAACACGTCATTCAACCAACAGAAGTGACAGGACATTAGTTGACAGAAACAGCTGCTGACAGTAATACCACAGTATTGGTTAATATTACTCACATTGAGAAAACATTAGCTAGTTTTTCCTGTGACTATATGAATCCTTTTTCCTACACTGCCTTCAAAACTAACATTGGATTTAGTCGTTGTCAATTAATCTACACTAATACAAGTACTATGGTTGGGTGGGTATCTAATGTTTTTTGAATGAAATTCAACAAATAACTCTTGTTGTTGTATTGAAGTAAAGCCCTGCCGTGACATCTGTCAGTGATGAGCATCAACATTTATTCATGATGGACATAGCATCTTTGTCATCTTCCTTTGTCCAAATACGAAGCATTAATATCCCGTTTACTGGTGCTGCCATGTTGTATTTTGGAACCAGAGTATGCCCACTCAATATTTGGAGCTGCTCACCTGCGCATAATCATTTTAAAGCATCAACTTACAAAAACAACCAAATCTCCTACAAAAATTAACATTTAAACAAACAGGAGCAAGGTAAGAACTACATAATTCAACAGAAGTCGACATCTAAGCAAACTGGAATATAATATTGTAACCAGCCTACAGGGTGCACTCGTGATGTTTTTGTCCTCAACTCCCACTACATCCCTTTCACTATGTATAAGATGTGTCAATAATGGTTAGTTGATTAATTGAAACTATACTGGTACATTTTGTTCGAAGCATTCTCGTATTGTTCAAAACTGAAGCCAGTATGTTCATCTTTTGGGGGGAGCTGTACATTGAGGGATGATACTTGAAAAAATGTAAAGCCACTACGGAACAGTCAGACTTTGAAACAACAAGCCAGAAGTTGAAGCCTCAAAGTACGACCCATCCTAATGGTACATTGCATAAATAATTTTACCTCCGATGACAGCTAGTATCTTTCCTGCTATGCATTTTAATTATTTTACTCAGTAGCAACACCTACAGTGTAGGAGGAGAAACTGCAGTGAGGCTAATACTGGACTGTTTGAATCAATTGAATACCAAGTAAACACAAGGCTAGTACTGCAGATATTGATACTTTTTCTTGACATGTTTTTGTTTTTAGTTAGTCAATTATTAAACACAGGGAAAATGTTTTAGGCATTTTATTTATAAACTAACCACAGCAATATAAAACAAAAGTATAAAAATAAGAAAATAATTCCCATTTTACCTTTTAACATAATGTCAACAACACAGCAATAAATACCTTATATTTTTAGAGGATATGGCGAAGAGGAGGGGTTTTGTTTTATAAATAACTTCAAACAGTTTGGAGACAATGCATTACTGACTTTATTTTTCACTTTATTTGAGAAAAATAAAGTCACGTGCAAATAAAGTGTAAACCAAAGTATTGATCTCATCACGCTGGCATTGATTCGCTACCCATGTTCATTTTGGTATCTATACCATCCATGTTTAAATCAATACACCCACCCCAAACCAAAAGCAACTCTTAAAAAATCTAACTAAAAGCAAAAGTATTGTGAATTACAAAAGACACGTATCAATATAAGATCATGCCAGTTACTTATGCAAGAGAAGCAGCCATCATAGCCAAGGCTGAGGAGAGGGAAGCTGTGCAGGCTGAACCTCAAAAGTCGATGCTTTGGTCGTCTGCTGCAGTTAAAAAAATATGTCTAGTGGAGGCAGGGGTCAGGACCAGGGAAAGCAAGCAGAAGTGGAGCAGAGTGCTTATTGAATAGCTTCTGTGTCACAAAGATAATGACTTTGGAAATCCAACACCACCTGCTTCCCTTGGAGTGCACTGAATGTACACCTTCACATTGGGTCTTTAGCTGGAAAGTTTGCATCCT
Source organism: Anablepsoides cearensis (assembly GCA_032275365.1). NCBI lineage: Eukaryota > Metazoa > Chordata > Actinopteri > Cyprinodontiformes > Rivulidae > Anablepsoides > Anablepsoides cearensis. Next base: position 16,796,596 of record JAUBOC010000078.1, on the reverse strand, counting down.
GCTCTTTAACTGCTCAAACCTGATAAGGTTGATATGCTGGTAGTTCTATTTTTAACACAAACAAAACCTGGGATAGTTTGAGGATGGCTTAACAGTGTTAAAAGTTAATACTACTTAGTTAATACCTAACTCCAGCAGGTTCCCTTATAAAATCATTTACTTGAAATATGAAATAAAGAAACATTTCCTCTTGCCTTGATGTCTGAATCAGAGAAGATGGGAGGTTATTGCCACCATCTTCAGCAGGTTTCCTAACGACACTGTTCTGCTTTAAAAGCCTCAAACAAATATAGTTTAGCTGATTTGTTAGGCCACATATTAGGACCATCTAGCAAATCAAGGTATATTACTGTGAAGACAGCCTTTTAAGTGCTCCAGAGCATTTCCTCCCTCAGGCTCTGTGTAATTTATGATAACATTCCCAATAACACAAAGGGAGATTTGTGCGAGACAGGATTTGACCCGATCATATAAGAGCTCCATTTGATTTGATGCTCTTAAGAACACAGATGAACATCTGTGTGTATGTGCACCTTTGTGTGTATGTGTGTGCCTTTGGGTGTGTGTGTGTGTGTGTGTGTGTGTGTGTGTGTATGTGTGTGTGTGTGTATGTGTGTGTGTGTGTGTGTGTGTGTGTGTGTTTAGGTTTTTCTGTCTCCTGACCTCCATTCAGTTGTCTTATAACACACAAACATGGATGATGTCAACATATCATTGGCTCAAATTTATTTACGTAACAAAAAAGTTACCTTCCACATAAAGACAAACTACTTGAGTGCCTAAATACTGTATTACTCTTTCAGGAACTTGTGTTCAAAGTATTTGTGCAGTACTCTTTCTCATATAATATTTAATTTTTTTGTGCAATCGAATTTTTTGTTTATACTCTGCACAAGTTTCACAAGGTATTTTTGTAATCTTAAAAAATCTGAAATGCTACAGCTTCCAATTCATTTAGTCTACCTTTCTTTAGAGATATACATATTTTGTAAGGGTGTATTCACACCAGGAACGTCCTTTGGTCCATTAAGAGCAGCTCACTCAGAGGCAGTTTTGCAATGATAATTTTGGGACAGTGATGTCAAATGCGTGCCACAACCAAAAGTAGACAATGTGTCCCGCGTTCTCTGACCCACCACAGCTCATTGTTTGTAGCATAGCATTAGCATTAGCAACACTGGAGGGCTAATGTTGCTTATCTACGGTGGCCCGTAAAGTCCAAAAAGGTGCATGTTTCCTGTAGTTGGTTTGTTTCAAGGCCAGTCTGCATTCACACCAGAGTTTGTTTGGAAGTGGACCAAGACAACCTTAAAAATGTTTCTCGGTCCAGTTGTTTGGTCCGCACCAGGGTATTCACACCTGCATAAAAGGTCCGGACCAACAGGGGAAACAAACTCTGGCCCGTTTAAAGCGGACTAAATGTGTCAGGTGTGAGTACACCTTAAAGGATGACACTATGAGTATTTTCTACTTACCATGTTATTGCATGAATATAATCTGTTTTTGTAATGAAGCTATTATTCCCTACATATCACCCTCTTGCATATGAAAGATTGAAACAAAGTTGTTGCGTAATTTGTCAACCTTCAGAGAATGATTTGGTAATGGCCCTTAACTACTTCCAAAACCAGATATGAGCTCAAAACCTATACAAATTAGTTGAGTTATAGCCAGTTTTCTATTTGCAAAGGTTAATTAGTGTTGTTAATCAGTCAATCAGGTGTAGATGTATATCCAATACATAAATGTAAATGTTATATAAGAGTTCTGTTAAAATTTGCTCAGTGTTTCATGGGATATTTAAATAACAGACAGGATTATCACAAAAACTTAATGCCAACATTGTCATGTGATCTGTTGGCCTTCAGATTTTGTGTTGGGGATGACTTTCATTTACTAACTTACTGAGTTTAGTCCAAGATTTGCAAAACAGATTAAGTTATAGTAATTTGTGTATTTGCTAAGATGAATCAACTGTGCCGACCGTCTTAAATTAGGCTGACTTCAAAAGTTAATCAGTTGTTGTGAGTTTTTTTAGAGTTTTCTTCAATGCATCTAATAATTCATGGGATATTTGCTCACCGACAAATCACACACACAATTATAAGATCATTTACCATAACATTGGGTGATAATACTTTAAATCATGCTTTAAGATGCAAAAATGTAATGTTATCAAAAATATCTTTGTGACATTAAAATTTTATGTTTCTTCTTAATGCAAACTCAGTTTGATTCATAGTTGCTTTTTATACTAACACAGTGTATTTATTTATGTCAGAACTAAAAAAGGAAGATTGATTTTAAAAAATGCACCAAATCAGTGTAAACATGAGATCCATACAGTATGTCTGATTAGAGGAGATGAATAAACAATTAGTTCATATTTCCTCATTAGTTTTCAGCTTGTTGAATTTAACTTTTAAAATCAGCAAAGTGCTACAGTCAGATTGTGTCAGCTAATAGGAGACATTTTCGTTGAGTTTCCTCTCACAAAAAACCTGCGTGTAGCTGCCATAATAGAACGCTGATTATCATTACTAACAATTAAATCTGACCACTATTTTCCAGTTTCAAATAAAAAAATGACCACTAATTTTTCCTATTGTTTTTAAGGCAACATTTTATTCATTCTTCAGTCATTTAATATTATTGCAGTGTGCCTTAGTGATTAGCATAATTAGATGCAAATACATAGTAATTATTGGGCTGCTTTGTTACAATGAATAAATAAGCCAAAAATGTATTTGATACTGACAGGGAAATGATAAATACAGGAAAAACCTGCACTTCTACTTAAATAAATATAGGTTTTGTTGCCACTGGCATTCACACTACTAATTTTATTTCATAATATGCATTTTTGGTGCTTACAAGAATTGTTTAATTTAAACAAGTGATGCTCACCCATGTGCAGCAATTGGCCGTGTTCCATTAGAACAGGGGTCACTAATAGATTTCTTGTGCGGACCCGAGCGCAATACCAAAACCAAAACTTTTCCCGCTGCGGGTGTTCGTCATTGTAAAAATGAATGGGAGAAAAAAAAAAAAACGTGTTAAAGCCGTCTAGGGATAAAACTGACGGTTCTTTCGCCCAATAAAAAGAGCCACAGTCAAAGTTGTACCCAATCAGAACAGAGCAGGGCG
>JAUBOC010000078.1:16778372-16788655 GCA_032275365.1 Anablepsoides cearensis | reverse complement strand
CCAGATTGTTTGTTACAAACCAATCTCCTGGGCAGATGGAGCGACGGAGTGTCTCGTGTGGGTTTGGGTTAGTCATTGTAGCTTCCTTAGCTAGTCACACCAAGGCAGTACCAACAGTAAAAGACTGAGTATTGTTTTCCCAGGATAGATACTTCTGCTGCCTCATCTACTTGACAAGGGATTAGTGAAGCTGTCTGTCTTTTGAATTTTGCTGCATACTTCAATTCATTTTTTTTATCATTTTGTAATGCAGATTTGTCAAGTGAGCAATCACCAGATGGTTTGAAAACACATATTAAAGTTATAAAACAGAAGATAAACAAAGAGAAAAGAAATTACCAGTGTAGCACAGAAAGGTCTGAGCACTTTCATGTAACATTTTTTGTCAGAAGATAGGGTGCATTTAAAAGCATGGAAACAGCTTTTTCGGAATTCGGAATGCTCACCTGGGTAAGAAACTTTTTTTTTCATATTTTAACAAGCCACTTTTCAGTTTTGTTTCGCATTTTTTTAATCAATTTTAGGACAGACTACTTGAAACAATAGATTGCACTAGGGATGGGTGAGATATGACCCACCCAGATTCATGGTGACCCCACACCCACTACATAGGACTGGAAAAATCTCCACTTAAAACTGATGATTAACGTTCCTTTAGTTAGACTAATTTACATTACAGCACCCATCAAGACTCCAGCGTACGTATTTTATGACAAATGGTGCGTTCATGAATGTCGTAATTTCCGAGACCCAAGTCAGAATCGGATCCTCCAGCTTGGAAAGTATATCAGCCCCATTAAAATTCACGTTATCTGCAATGTAAGTAGACAATCCACACCTGTTGCATGTTGACTTACCAGATGTAAATAGCCTAGCTAGTCTGACATTACTAAACATCATTTTGTCTTACCCTTAAAAAAACAGAACAGAACTATTCACCCATTATTATGAAAATAACTTCTTGAACTCTACAAATAAGCCTGAATTACACAAAAATAACTTGAGTTGAAATTGTTTGCTGAAAGCTTGGTTCCCCGCAGTTCAAAAATCCTGTTTGCGCCCCTGCATAAAACAAATAAAACCTTTCAGTTTGGCAGTTTATCACTTGTGCGTTACATGACTTATATTTAGAACACTGTTTACTGCTCAGTTTGGATGAAAAAGGCAAGACTTTGCAATCCTTTTTACTTTTGATATTTATATTGAAGTTAACAAACAACAAACCTTACCTTAATGACCATCATCTGCTTCGTTGGACAAATTTAAAGGCCTCCCCACAAGCAGATTGGTTTGATTCTCTCTCTCCTTTCTAGGAGGCTTTTGTCCATTTTAGTAGAACATAATTTCCTGTTGTATTATAACCACAATGACCCATATTTTATGAAAACTGCTGTACCTCTACTTTACAGTCTAATTTACAATTTAACCATAATCTGTATTTTAATGAACGTTTTTAACGTAAATAATGTTTGTTATTTTATCCGATTGATCATTTAAGCCCCTTCAGTTATTAAACATACAAAGATACATGCAGCTCATTCAGAAATGACAATAGATGTGTTCTCGTCCAGTTAGCGTACCGAATGACCTGTAAGATTATCCTTTCAGGTCCCACTAAGCCAGATGATTATGTATATTGTATTATATTGCATTTCATAGCTGCAGACGTATATGTGAGGTTCAAAGTATGCAAAAGATGAATGAGAGATTAGATTGCCAGAAACAGAGAATCAAAAGGGAAAAAGGAAGAGCTCCCTTTTTTTTCCAAACATCGGGTTTATGCCCATCTACCCATTATAAAAGTTAGAGACAAAAGTGTTCTAATCCTGGCTCCTCTGTTCAGCCTTTGATGGCTGACTGTGTGTGCGAGTCAATGAACGTGCCTATGCCAATGTGTCAGACTACAATAGGAGAGAGTGTGTGTGTGTGTGTGTGTGTGTGTGTCGACCAACGGCACTGTGTGTGCTCACGTGTTTGTCCATGCGCTTTTTATTTTATTTTAGATTAGACTGAACAGAAATCATCTCCATGGGCATGTAAGGCTGCTGCTGCATCAAAATTGAGATACATCAAAGAGAAACAAGTTCCACCAAACAGCGGAGCAAACAGGGTATCTGTATGAAGCCCGGCCGTCTCTCCGCTGTCAGAAAATTTCAAATCAAAGCGGGTGAAAAAAAAAAAAAAGAAATAAATACAGATAGAAGAAAGACTAAGCGTGAGGGGGGAAAAGTCAAACATAGCAGAGAATAGTAAACGAATTTGGAGCACAATTAGTAACCAGGAAGTACCACGGAGAAAGAAAAAAAATGACTGTGGGAATAAAAGTTTGGAGAGAACTAGTGCCCGCCTCAGCTGGCCTGACACATGATTTATATTGATATTCTCCTGACCCATCAATACTTGGATCCCTCGCTGCGACTTAATTCTCTTAGATCGCATTTTTTCTCACAATAGTTTAATAGTTTTTTTTCCTCCTCTCACACAGGTGCAGGGTTAGATAGATTGTGTGTGTGTCTATATGCCTAAAGTATGCCCTGAGGCAAAAGCATTGGTGGACCCCTGGTACCACACTAAAACCAGAGCAGCTGGGGTGTTTTGAAGGCAGGATTTATCAGAACAGCAAAAAGGAGGATCTTACAAAAACTAAAGTACCTCTCAGTAAGCGCCTGGCCAAACTAACTCCTATAATGGTTTGCCTTAGAACCAAATTTCCCAAGTTTGACACTTTAAAGAGCTGCTCATTGTCCAAATATTGATCTGTAATTATAGCAGCGAGGTTTATCATGTTAAAAAAAATAGTCCAGCAAAATAAACCCCCCAAAGAACACATGGAACTAAATAAATCAGGAAACTGTTGTTATCTCAAGAAGATTCAGTTCATTTATTTTTTGGCCCCAGTCTTCGTTAACGACGTCAGACGACAGGAAATATTGGCTGTAGCCCCCAGAAGCATGCTCATTAGACCGCTGTGGACGGCTTTCCGGATTGTTTAATGTTTAAACTGGGGGTAAACGTTTCTCTGTGGAACTCATTTTATAATTTTACATCCCAGAGCTGTTGCCATGAAATCTGGAACACACAAACATGTTAGCTGTCAGAGTGCTGCTGTGCTTAGAGATCTTAGAGACCTGAGGAGACCTCACTAATGATCCCCACAATAAAACCTGAGAAATAACTGTATCCACAGAGGAACACATTAACAAACACTGGTGTGTACACACTCACCAGACACATAGTTAGATTAGAGTTTACTGATATTTAAAAGGGATATACCATTTAGCTAAAGCTGATTGTCAAGTTGCATAATCACATTGTGTAGTTAAAGGCCTTTTAGGAACTTCTAAAATATTTAAAACTTTCATATTTTAGATAAAAGATGCAACAGTCAGTGTTCTTACCTCTGCTGTAGGGATAGTTAGCTGTTGGTTGCTTTGCCCGTTCTTCTGTCAGTGCACAAGATTACTCAAAGAGTTATGAACGGATTCTCATGAAATTTTCAGGGCATGTTGGCGTTGTCACAAAGAAACAACTCATAAAACTTTGGTGGTTTATCTGGCAACATCCGCCAGCTGCAGCTTGCCACGATCTGGCACCAACAAAAGAACAAAACTTAAAACAGAGAATAGAGCCACAGGCTGTGTTCTGGCTGTGTTTTAGCGATGAAGTCATACTGTGACAGTCAATCAGCATCCAACGGAACATTTGTCCACTAATCCCAGCTCAGCAGCTGCACACTATTATTTGCATAACCCAGGGTCTTGGTGGAGGTATGCATGTTCTGAGTGCTTCTAGTTTCCTAATGCTGCTACATCACCAAACAAAGTGATTTAACAGTGTACGATCAGTTGAACTGGTGATTGTTCTGCTTCATTCAACATTCCACAACATAAACATTTGCTATGTAAACTTTCTCATAGAAAACCTTTTACAAGTATTTAGGTCTTATCAGGGCTGAACAGAAAAGAAAAGAAAAATTAGCTACCTGATCTAAAAATGTGCTTGAAGCGCATATGAAGGTAATAGATTTTTGTTTTCTTTTTTGCTCACAGGCTCCTTAAAGAGCTTTGGTTTCGCTCATCGCTCTATGATGCAACCTGTTCGCACCGCAGCATCAGTTTGATGAATATAACAAATTCTTACTTTGACTTTTTGGGGATTTAGCCTGTTTCATGTATGGTTTACATTACTTGTAATTTCATTTATCACTTCATGATGACAGGATGGATGATGTAGAGGCCACAAATCACAAATCAAACCGAAGCATCATAACAATCAAGATTTCGGTTAGCCATGGCCACAATGGCCTTGAATATAAGACAAAAAGCCTACTTAGAGTTGAAGTATCTAGCAGTGCTTCTGTTGCACAATTTTGTGGTAACTGTGTCCGATTACTGCCTTAAAGACAACTAAGTAATAAGTTTTATTGTTACTATATTCAGGGAGAGTCTTCCAGATTGCAAGACTGTCCAAACCACTTGAATCCATATCTGATTGTTGAAATAAATCTCCCAGTCGGCAGTTTCTGAGTCCCTTGTTTAATTAGGAAACACATACAATAATAGCTGTTGCATTAGTAGTTGTAATGTTAACAAATGCATAACTGCGTAATCTTTTTTTTAAGAGTGGGTAATGGAATTTGATGTCGATTTGAGTAAGTTATAAAATGTGCAGATCAAAGCCAGAATACCGCTGGTGCTACAGAGAGAAATGTTATCACCACACAACAGTAACGGCACCAAAGGAACGTGTGCATCCCCACACACAGTGCTGCATTGTGAGGTCGAGAATAGCAGGTGTCAGAGTTTTTATTGCCAACCTTCAAGCGATGCTGTTGCTATTTTTAAAAAAGCTTGAGGTGCAATATTGTTGCTGACCGACCCTGGTACATTACTCATTATTTGCCCTTCATCAGAACCGAGACGTCTGAATGAACTAGAAGGGTTGATTCATGCCTAAACGTTTGATGTACATCTTATAATCAGATGCTAAATATTTTGTGATAAGGGTTATATAAAGTGTCTCATGTTTATTCAGAACATCTAAACTGGCAAATCCAAAATGGTTACTTTAAAATTCACCAAAGCCATTACCATGCAAATTTGCAGTGCTGAATAAAGTCACCCTAAGAGTTCTTTTTTTCTCCCCCGTTTTGGTTCATTTCCAGCCACCATTTCTGCCTGTCTTCTTTTTTTATTTATCTGTTTTTCTTCATGCAAGCTTTTTAAATCAGCATCACAGTAGGGAAGCAACCTGCATCCTAACCGCTTGGGCTATTCACAAAAACACACTCATCTGCCTCTCTGCTTCCATCAAAACGCCTCATATTTCCCTCTGTGTGTGTGTGTGCATCCGCAGGGAGTTTGGCTGGAGGGATCCAGAGCTGCCGGAGGTAATCCAGATGCTGCAGCATCAGTTCCCATCAGTCCAGTCGAACGCTGCCGCCTACCTCCAACATCTCTGCTTCGGAGACAACAAGATCAAATCTGAGGTACTGATCTCTGAGAGGAGAAGAGATTAAACTTTTCATGATGGGCACATTATCCTTTAGCTTGTTTTAATTCAATCTTAGATGCTCAGGTTTCCCAGGTTTTTAAACTCAACAACAACCATATTATATTCCAGTGGTTTCCAGACTTTTCTGCTTTTGACCCATAAAATGCCAGCAGCAGTAGGCTTGTGCCCCCAGCTATTGTTGGTTGATTTTGGGAACGACTGTTCTATACTACATATGAAAATACTACAAAAGTACCATTCATGGGCCTTTCTTTTAAATGACCGTTTTCTGCTTTAAAATATTTTGTATTCCAGTTGTATAAACTTAAAGTGCCTGTGACATCAAAATATTTGTAATAATACAAATGCATTTTTGGAACGATAACACTGAGAACATATTACAAAATAATTTCCAAGCTGCTGAGATGAAGAGTTGTTGAGATATTTGCATGTGAAGTAACAGGAAGTGATGTCAAAGGGGAATGTCTTCATGAAAACAGAGCTAAGCTAAAATGCTTAACAGCCAAGACTGTGGAGATGAATCTTATGTTTTAGATTATTTTGAGTCGCTATCACACAAATCATAATATTTCAGAAAAGAAAGACCAGCGAGATATTTTTTTGTAAAGGAGTTCCTCTTTGATGCCACTTCCTGTTTCCCTTTTGCCAAGCCAAGTTCAGTTATGTGTCCAAATGGGTAAAATAATGTGTGGTATGCCAAGTTTCTTAATTAGAACAAAGTTTTCTTTGACTTTTTGTGTGAAGGATAAGCATGTCACAGGCACTTTAATACATATGTTTTATAGAGGTAAATTTTGAAAGTGTTAAAGGATTTAGCATGTCTGGACCACAGCTAAATCCAGAAAATACATTTCTATCAGGATATCTGGCACTGATGATGTCTGTTTTTCCTGCCACTGGTTGACCCGAGTGTCATTATTTATGTTGGCAAGGTTTGTCAAAATCATCAAACAAAATTATGTTTGGACTGAAAATAGGATTTTCAACTATTTTGCATTTAAAACCACATGATATCCCTTCTCTTCTTTCTTCTCCTCATTTATTTCATTCTTGGTACAGCTCTCAGGGGCTTTGTCCTAATTAATCAATTAAATAAATAACTCTGCTTCGTTTTTTTTGTTGTTGTTGTTTTTTTTTGTTTTTTAAAGACTGTTTTCTCTTGTTTTTTTTTCCTCAATTTTAAAACAACTAGCCCCAACATTATGGTCATATGACAAACTCATGTGCAGTTTTTAAAATTTTGCGAGATGATGCTCTTAAAAAAGAAGGGAAGAAAGATAAAGCTAAGAATTGCAGCTAGATATACATTAAAGTTTAATAAAAATAAATAACAATATTTAAAAATCCGCCCACCAATTCATCTAAAATTCATTAATTGAAAATGAATTCTTGTTTTCTTTTGATGTAGAGTTTATAGGGGGTTGTTTTGTTTTCTTGTTTGTTTTTGAATTGTTTTTTTTTTGTTTCAGTTGATGTCCAGCATAACAATAAAAATGGAAATGGAGCACACAGCGGGGACACTTTTGCTCATGTCTTTTAGCTCAATCGAGTGTGCTGCCTTCAAAGTCCTTTTCAGTCTTGTTTGTCATTAAAGGGACGGTTCATCCGTTTTGGGCCATGTCCTGACATTGAGCAGGCAGGTTGTAAATCTGCACAACTTGCTTTATTGTAATGCAGCCGTTATCGTTAACGCAGACACCTGCAATATGTCAATATGTTTTTTAGCCTGTGCCACGTTGCCTCAAGGGACGATGATCCGTCTCCATTCAGAGGAAACTCCATGAGACGTGCGTGTCTCTACGCGATATCTACCTCACTCCTCATCAGACGGTATTAACCTCTCCGTCCGCACGCTTTACCCAGCTCTGAATCTAGCCTTGTGTTCCCGCTCTCATTTATTCCAACCTCCAGAGAAATCACCCCTCAGTGTCCTATGGAAAACTGCTCCATCTGTCTCCTCAGTGTCAGTTCTGTTTAGTTCAGTTCGACTTTATTAGTCCTTATGGAGACGAAGGATTTGAGGGGGGAAACAATGTTCTTCAAACAGAAATCTGCCAACAGGCATTGCACATGCAGTGATGGGATAAAATGAGAGGAGAAGACGGATGAAGCGTGGTGATGTGCAGAGCTCCACTGCCCAAACTAGACCCTGAAGGCAAAACATTGTTTTGCCCTTGAGAAAGATGCTCGAATAGTGAAACAGGAGACTGAGGGATATGTATGACCTACTGCTTGATTGTTCTCCTAGCAAGCAGCGTGTTGTTCATGTTATACGTCTGCTCCCGGGCATCCAAACCATATTTTATGGTCCTAGACTGTATTAAATAGATCCCTACTGCTTTTGTATCTCTGGAAAATACAAAAAATAGAGCTTTTACTTGATTAGTTTTACTAATTTAGCTCAAACTTTGCGTTTGCAATGCGTACTTCTTAATTTTTTTATTCCCTGTGTTAGTTTCGTTCTTCCGTCTGTCTCTGCTTCAGCCCCGCCCCCCCACTCACCTGTCCTCTGTGCCTCTCCCCAGGTGTTTCTCATTTACGCTCGTTAGCTTCTCTTAATATTTTCAGTCTTGTCTCTACTGCCCTGTCAGTTTGGTTTTCTCCCTATGTTGCCTGCCCCAAAGGGTTCCTCGTGTACACAAAGTGACAATCACTTTCTGTCTGTTAGCAAAATAGCTCTTTACCTTGTGCAGGGATGGGCGTATTAAATGGTTGAAGAGGCCACAATATTTCACTGAGCTAGTAAATGCATTTCAATAAAACTCTCAGAGTTGTTAATGACAGTTGACATTAGCAAAAACAAAAAAATAGTTACAACTCAGCTTTAAATATTGGGGTAAAATTAGGTGTGGTAGTAGCTGAGATTTGTTCTAATTACATAGCAATAAGAATCCTGGTTTAGCTCTTTGCCATGAAAGTTGGCAGAAAAACTATTCCTTCAAAGAAATACATTATGTATTTTTATAATAAATGAAAATTAGAGAATAAACACTCACTTAGTTAAACTTTTTATAAGGGTTTATGACTACACAAGCTATAGCTAACCATTTAGCCTCCCAAGTATTAGCCACAGTCATGATGCAGTGATGTTTTTTTCCCTGTTGTCATCATGTGAGCCACCTTATTTGTTCACATCCATGCACAGAGCCCCTCGGTCCTCACCAAAGTTGTAAATCTTCTGTGAGCTTTGAGGGTTGACTCTGAGGGATGGTGTTTTTTTTATTTCCACAGACTGAACAGATGCAAAATGGCTGCTAGAGAACAAGTTGTCCTTGTCTTTGCTGCTGTCACATCATCTGTACCACTTTCTTTTTTTATACGTCAAAATAATCGCAGACGGTCAGGATGCCTGTCAGCCCTCAGCCACAGACAGCCGCAGCGTCCTCCAGTCCAACCCAACCACAAGCTTTTGGAGATATTAAAGTGAACTGTGGAGGGGGGATTTTTGATTTGTGGTGGAGCTCATCTTTTGTCTCCAGACCACAGCTGTAACTGGGTCTCAGTCGTTTTGTTAATCTACTTTCACTATCTGGTCTGTACTTGCTTTTGTTGTACAGAAGTTGCTCTTTGTGGCTTGTATTGACAACGTTATGTAACTCCCATTTTCAGCCTACACTTACATCAGACTGAAGCTGCAACTATAGGATTTTTAGTTCAGTTTTTTTTCTTTGTTTTTATCATGAAACTGCAATTAATTGTAACTTATCCAACAGAGAAAATCCAAAGAATGGAAGTTGCTTTGCTAATGGAGGTAAAGCCACAGCAATTATTCTTCTAGCTGTATTTTTTTAATTATCTACATTGTATTTCTGTTTGTTTATTTGACATAAGTCTCATTACAAGGCATCAAGCTTCAGATATTTTGTGTTAAAATATATATTTTTGAAGAGATACTTTCCAGTTTGAGATTTTCAATTGCTTTGCTCCAACAGTATACGACTTTGTGTTTTTACCTGAAATATCTAAGACAAAGTGTGCAAACAGTGGAGTTACTGTGCAGTCACCCTCACTGAAATAACTCTTGTTTTATGGGGGAGCAGCTCGTCTGCCCTACATTTTCTTTTTTTGTCTACAGTAAAGAATGCAGGGAGTGCTGTGTACAGAGGGTTGGTCTAGAAGTGGTTCTTTTTTAAATCATTTGTGCTTAAACCCATATTTTGTTATTGATAAAGGTTATTAGGGGTTTCCCAATACTAGTTTTTGTCAAACTGAGTTTGAGTACAAGTACTTCAGTTTGGGTACTTGCCAATATTGAGTACTGATACTGAGTACTTATTGAGTTAGAACTTAAACATTAAACAATGACTTTAAAATCAGGTATTGCCACTACCAATACTCGTCATGTTCATTGAATAATTGTGTGATTTCGCCTTTAGTTTGTTATAAAATGCTGGACAAAGATTTTAGGCAAATAAAAATGTTTTGTATTAATTAACTACATCTAAAGGAAACAATGTAACTGTAAAAATATTAAAATAATTTCCCTGTTATCTTCTTATTACACATAATTATATTAAAAAAGGCACTAGTGCAAAAAATAAGCAACAATGTGACAAAAATATTATAAAATTATAAGGATTTCAATGACACAACATAAACTAAGTTCCATTGCACAGACTAATGACTAACTCCAAACAATTGAGACTCTGCACTACACTGCAAAAAACTGTCCATCGAACCAAGTTTTAAAACCTTATATCCAGTCAAAAAGTCTTTTAGATCTTGTTTTGAGACTGATTTACTAAACAAGAACTGATTGTGTCAGAATA
>JAUBOC010000078.1:16682909-16699801 GCA_032275365.1 Anablepsoides cearensis | reverse complement strand
TCTAGAAGCAGTGCAGACCCAAAAGTAAGTTTAAAAACATGAAAAAAGTGAATTTTGCATAATAGGTGCCCTTTAAGAAATGTACAAAAGAAAAAAAAAAACAGGGTGTAACTTACATGCTGTAAGAGGCACAACACCGAGCCAGGCGAAGGCCACCAGTGTGTAGTGGAACCAGTATCTGATGGCGGTTCCAATACTGGTAACCAGCCCTGCAAAGATATCTTGGACAGGCAGGCGAGATGGCATGTCTGGGGAGTAGACTGGAAGGGGGGAGGACAACAAACAGATGTAAAACAATTCCATGCAACATTTTTGTCCTGAAATCATTTATTAGAAAACTGGCAACTTACTTGGCGTAAATGCAAACCTGTGTTTGCATAATTCACAGTATTCCTTTCTACTGTGTTTTAGCCACTGTAATAAGCTGTGAAAATAAAATTAAACATTATGAGTTTACTCTTTTTATCCTGAGAAAAAAATCCTTTCAGATTTAAAGTGAAATCACATCATTATTCCTAATCATCAGAGCTGTACTGTATCTGTTCATTTCTGATTTGTAGTACAGTAATTACTTATTTATGTATATTAAAACAGAGATGGACATTACAAGCTTTAGAAACTAATAAAAGTACATTTATATCAATAATTGTTTTGGCCGTCATACCACTCTTGATGAATAAATTTGATGCTGCCGGTGCAAACACAAGGATGATAAAGGGGCTTTTCCTGAGTCCCCTCTGACCGACATACTCGACAGATATCTGCTGTAAAACAAGGACACCAACCCACACACACTATTAAGATTCTATCACAGCAGTACTTTCATTACTTTGAATCAGCTAAAGCCGTTTCTCTTAATCAACAACTCACACAAACGGCATAACATAAATATAAACACATATGTTGCGCAGAATGTCTGAAAAAGCTTAAAAATTGGTAAGAGACACATTAGTCATCATCAGCACAAGGACAGGGAGCTAAGGACAAACTATAATCCCTGGATTACCTGTGTATCTGAAAGGCCAAAATAAAATGACTATAATTAGCCAGTGATGCAGCAGCATATGGCAGGCTGTTGTAACATATACTGAAACAACACTTTTACTCATATTTACATATAAAAATTAATGACAGCTTTCCTCCTGATCAAAACATACTACTTCAAATGTCTTCATGGCAAAGACTGCATTAGTACAAACTAAGTTATCTTTAAAAATGCTTGTAAAAATTCAAGTGACCATTTTAATAGCTAAACTGTATGTCAACATTTCTTCTTCAAAGTAAAAAAATAACATTTCAAATATCAAATATCCAGAAGTGCTTTCTATTCTAATCCACAAATTTGTTTGATGTTTAAACATAATCCTATCTGTTTAGATATGTTGTTTGCAAATACCCTAATAACATTAGATTTTTTTATGTAGTTAATAATACTATTATTAATGGTTGTAGAAGTAGATGAAAAAAATCTAACATAAAACTTAGTAGTAACTTTGTTTATTGTTGACAAAAAGGTATCATGGACAGCTAAACTTTTTTTTCTATTTAAATAAAAATCAGTCATTTGTTCTCAGACTCCTAAAAGGGGTGTGTGCTTTGTTCCTCAATTAATGTTTTTTTTTCCAAACAAATTTTTGTATTTTTGAAATTGAACAACACAAATGGTTTGTAATATTGCATTTCCTTTAATAAACATTTCTATACTGCAATATTTGGCACATTGCTCTGGGGCCTGGCAGGTTGTTTGGCAGAAAAGGTTCGAGAGCCACTGGAATAAATTATTTATGGTTATCTGCTTTGAAGATACCGTCAAGCAATTATATGACAAATCGTCTTGCCATACAATATTACAGCACTGAGACTGAGGATACCCCAAGCAGCCAAGTGCACAAACAAGATTCCCTTACCCAAATACAGAGCCGAGATATTTCCCCGAAGTTGTCAAAAATACAGTGATATAAAGTAATATTTTGCTAAAATATTTATCAAGTATCTTCCTAATATTTTTTTATAATGGTTGTCAGAAGTCACTGACTGTGGCAGTGATTGTAGCTGCCTAGTTGCTGTATGTTTAGGGTCTGACTACGGCTGAATTCGCTAAACATTGCCTTGTTTAGTAAGATTTTATTATTAAATATAAGGTTTAAGCAACAAAACAAGTGCTTCCCCCGACAATTTCATGCGCTGCCAGCCAAAATCTCGCGTGAACCACGATATGTTTCTGAATACAAACTACTACTCAAAGCTGCCGACTGTTTTTACAGCTTATGGAAAACTCTAAGCTAATGCCAGCTAGCTGCCTAGCTACTAGTAACGGTTTTATTTTAGCCACCGATGTCATCGTTTCAGACGACAGAAACTACCCCGTCTGCTCAGGATCGACTCGCACTACGACACATTTAAATGCTGATATAAACGTTATAACAAGTTAACGCACGCAATTACGTAATTTAAGTTTCAACATTAGCTACCTTCCTCCGCGGTGTCCATGTTGACTGGTTGCTGCTAAGCAGCCCTGCTCCACTCTCGGTCCGACAGTCAGAATAGAAGCGACAATCGTTTACTATCTACAAGTAAACATTTCTGTGTGTTGCTTAGTTCAAGTTGTGGCATCACCACACGATGTAAGACTGGACAATTTCTTTATTTACTTCATAGTTGGATCAGCTAGCGGTCCCTGTACACACAAGAAAAAAACACGCGACTGTACCGTATTGTCACCGCTAGATGGCGACAAAACACAAGAGAACACTATAATAAGGTTTATTTTCTGAAAACACACCACTTTAAATACTTAGAACTCTGCTGTAGGTTTACCAAAAATATGTATGTTAGACAAGTTTTCTACAGCCCCTGTGCCTCTCAGAAAAGGGCAGCTTTAGTGTGTGTAAAATCATCCAGCAGACACATATCCATTTATTGATTAGTACTGTATAACGGGATTAGTAAATCATTGTAGCAATTGAACTAATCCTGGTGCATGTATGTTGCTGTAATGTAATTATTTTAATTGTTATGCATTTCCCACAAATAAATAAAGTAATTTTAAGAAATTTAAATTCACCACCATTCTTTTTGACCCCCATTTTTGTGCCGACTACGTCATTAGTAGAGCATAAAACATCTTTTTAATTATTTTGTTTGCTTATAAAACATTAGGAGCTGGAATCGGATTATTTAAACATGCAGTGACTTAACAAGGTGTCAGTCTTTTTTTTTTGTTTTTTTTTTTTTGCTTATTAAACAGTATTGACAAATGTGCTTTATATTTCTAAATGGTTTGAAATATAAGAAAACAGCAAGAGTGGAGAACATGATTATATTTTAACGAAAACAAAATTATGTTATGAACATGAATCAGGTTTATTCTGTTTTTCTATCAATGTGTTTCTTGCCACTCCCTGGTGCAGGTTTGATTTAAATGTCCTGGCATCATAAACCCACACAGCATCTATGCCCTCTCCTTCAGTACATTCAGGGATCCACGTAGGAAAGGGGAAGCGGCAGGCCACCACCTTGGCTGTAATGGGTAGTTCACTTGACAACTTCAGCTCCAGCTGATCCATCTGGAGACACAAAGGGCAACAATCACAATGTTGGGACTATGTCTGGACATATAGTCCAACTATTGTTGCATTGCTTTAGCAGGTTCCTCTATAATTCACAATATTGCTCCAGAAAACTCACCATCTGAGGGACTCCAAAAATAACAACGTTGGAGTATGGAGCAAAACTAGTCTGTCAAAGGAAACAGAGGGGAAAAACAACACATTTGACAATGACCTGATGTCTTAACCAAAAAGTTATGTTTCACATTAGGCATATAAATAAGGAAGCACTCACCTTCCACAAGTCAGAGATATGGAAGGAGGTGGAGCGGTGAACTCCTGCTCTCCAGGCCTTGTAGCGAGAGTACCACACAAGCCAGGGGTTCAGCTCAAAACCTGATGCCCGGAATCCATGCTTGGCTGCTGCGATCACCTGCAAAATAAAGAATCAGAATACAAATAATGTACATAAATGTCATTTTGTAAGAGTTTAGATGCTGTGCATGATTAAAGGGAAGAATTGAGCAGAATATTACATGATTTTAGGGCACAGTTGTTGAAACACCAGAAAAAGCTTTGTATTAAAAAATAAAGTTCCAAGCTTGTTTTAGCACCACATCACTTACTATCCGTCCATCCCCGCTTCCGATGTCCACCAGGGTCCCTGATCTCGCCCGAAGCACCTGGAGGACATTCCGCACCTGAGCTGGGGTCGCTGGAACAAACGGCAGGCAGACTTTCCTCAGGGCAGGGGCGACAAACGGAGCAGCCACTGCGTACAGAGCGACCAGCGACCCCCCAACTACCCCCGTGGCAATGAGACCGAGCAGACTTTTGTTTCGTTTGTCCGCGTTGACTCCTCCGCTACACTGCCCCGAGTCCACGAACAGCTCTTCATGTGACATGATGCTAGCTAAACTTAATGCATGAATGTCAACCTGAGGTAGCTTCAGCTATAATCCATGTTAAATGGCAACTGAGAGGCCGCTAAAGCTGGCGAGCTAGTAGCTACTCAGACTAAATTATAAACAATTGTTTAAACAGACTGAGTACAATAATTTATTTCGTTACAAATTGTAAATAAACTACAAAATCAATACAATTTAAAGAGTTTCTTCTTCTACGCTTCTTCGTTTTTCTTTTTCTTCTTTTACGGCGGTAACAATATTTTCTGCGCCTCACTGCCACCTAACGGTCTGGATTGGCTACTACAACAATCACCAGACATACTTTGCAGTACACAACTGTATGTATGAATCGCACAATTTTCTCATATAAACTGATATTTTTTTAAATTTACATTTAAGACATTATCACTTAAATCAAACAATTAAAAAAACTTTTATATCACTATTTTTTAAGTCTGACAAACTCACAATGCCAGTTTGCTATGCCATCATCACACACCACTGGTTTTCTATTTAGAAAAGCAATTACTGTTAGTTACCTTATTTGAAAAACACATTTTTTTCATAATCCTGATGTTTTAGTATAGCATATTTTTATTTCTGCCATGGCTGCTGTTCTTTTCACATTACACCTGTAAATGAAAATGTGGATTTTCTTCATTTCTCTTTTAATAGCTTCTAATATACATATTTACCCCCACATTGATTTTTAGGAAAATAACACATATGTAGAATATTTAACACAAGGGCAAATGTTTAATAAAATAAATGAGCATAAATTAAACATGCTGGTTTAAATGAAGTGAAAAGACAGGCAGTATCGAACATTTTCTAACAAAACTGTTCTTCCTTTGGAGGCATTTTCTATACATATTGAAAACATTACAATCATGAAATTCATCCACACAGTTTTCATAAACATAACATGCTATACAATAAACATAAACATATTTTACAACTATAACATACACAGAAGCACAAGAAAAGAGGTGGATAAAGGAGAGTGTGATCTGGTAGAACAGATGGCCTTTATCCCAATCAACCTTAAAATGCCCATTACTTTCAGCCCTCTAGCATTGCAGTTCCATCATCATAATACCAACCTTATGTTTTCTCAGCAAATGGGCAGAGGTGCCACTAAGGGGGGCTTGGGGGTGGCAGTGGTCAACTCTAAGAAGTTGGAGGCCTCCACCTCTGCCCTCCATCCCCCTTGGCCGAGCAGTTTCATATAAATATTTTATTTTTATAAATATACATTTAGGAGAGGACAAGCTTCAAGAAGTTGTGTAGTGACGGTGCGTTCTCAATAAGTGATATCAACTGTAACAAAAACAAAACAAAAACAGCAAAAATTAAAATAAACTAGAAGCACTCGGAGAGCGCAAACCTCCGCCAAGGACAATTTCCCCTACAATAGTGAAGAATATTTCAAAAAATTCCTGTATTCATGTCATGATCCGGACCATCACCAAAATTTAATGGTGTGTTCCTTTGGCCAATACCCACCTGTGGTAAAAATGTCATGAAAATCCGTCCATAAGTTGTTGAGTAATTTTTTCGACAGACAGACAGACAGACAGACAGACAGACAGACAGACAGACAGACAGACAGACAGACAGACGGACAGACGAAACCAAAAACATAACCTCCTTGGAAAGCTGACCTATGTATATTAGAAAAGGACTCCTATATTACCGTATTTGTCAAATAACTTATATATGAAGACATTACAAATCTCCTGAACTTCTACTCTGGCATTTGGTTTTAGTTTGCCACCTCAGGATTTTAAGTGAGCCTCTCATTCCCCCCAATAGGCGCCACTGCTTAGGGGGCTTTCTCTTATTAAAACCACCAGTTAATGTTTGAGTTGCAGTTTATAATACTATATGCGACCCATCATATCAAAATGAGGATTAAGTCAAATTTGGTCAAAATGACCTAATCACATTTTCAGATTTCTGGCTTTAAAAGCTACATTTTGATGCCTGAATTATTCTGATATCATAAACAGAACCAGACATGTAACTTAACTTGTTGGTTACAGTAATACAAAAATATTTGGTCTGAACTCTAATTTTATGTAATTTTATTGAGGAATTGAGGAAACTTCCAATATTCTTTGTATAATAAGATTTCCCAGCTGGAAAGAAACATTTCTAGCTCACAGGGAAAATCTCGAAATTTTAAGGCATTTTTGCTCAAAATCAGGGTTTTTGTTGCTACTGCTCAAAAAAGTGCTTCAAAAATATAGTTTTATGATAATATTTCAGACAGTTCCTTCAAATGATACAATGATAAGGCATTTATTCATTATGTTTTGTCAAAATGCACTTTTTGCAAATGTTTTAATCAAAACTGTATTTGCCTGTTTCTCTTTATCCCACTTTTAGACTTAATCCTCATTTCGATGTGATGGCTCCCATATTTAATATTCAACTAGAATCTTAGACAAACTCTAATTGCAGCTGTTTTAATAAATAACACTATGAAACCCATATTTGTAAATCTCAATAAAGAAAAAAAAAAAGCAAAATGTCTCTATAAATCTTAATACAGTTCTGCGTTGATTCTTTTTTGGTTTCCCACATTGACTTGCAGTAAATCACAAGTCATTAGACAGTGTGCGATGGACAGTATGATCCAAACCGCGCATGCCGTGATGGAACTGATGGTGGTGCACGTGGTGCTGGCTGGTGGTGGGACCAACGTCCATCATCAGGTCGTCCTCCTCCTCCTCTGGCCTGTACCCCTCCGCCCCGTCCTGCGAGTAGCTGTGCTTCATCACCAGGATGCTCCGCCGACCCGCCGGCGTGTTGTGCTGAGAGAGGCGGGGCGACATCTGCTTCACCATCATGGGCGACATCGGCGGCGGCGGCGCCATGGTCCCGCTGTCCGGCGCGATGGTGGCGTCCCTCAAGCTCAGGTTGCTGCGGCTGCCGTGGATGCTTCCCTGCTGGGAGCCGCAGTGGTGGTCGCGGATGCACTTGCTCTCGGCGCGCCGGAGTTTGTGGAACTTGTCGAAGTCCTCCGCCAGGGCAGCGTCGCTCAGGTCGCCAGAAGGGGCGCGGCGCAGGGTGCAGAGCTCGTAGTGTGGAGGCTCGAAACCAGGGTGGAGGAGGGTGGAGTCGAACTCATCTCTGTAAATGCAACAAGACAGAAAAAATCCAAATGTTAGCAAGAAAAAAATTCCAGTTTCTATCCGTGGCTGACACTCTGTCTACTTTAAGACTAGTTTATACTTTCCTTTTATAAATCCTATAGCTAGAGTTGTCTTAGATTTTAGTTTAGTTGGACCATATTCTGTTCTCCATGTTTGTACACACACTTATAATTGTTTTTAACACTTTCTTTTTAATTTGTTTCCCTCCCTATAGAGTTACACCTGGACCAGTCATTCTGTGTTTGTCTGTGTCTCCTTTTTGTCCACTCTAACCCCACATAGTCAAGACAGATGCCTGCCTATCCTGAGCCCAGTTCTGCTGGAGGTTCCTTCCTGTTAAAAGGGTGTCGTTCCTTTCCACTGTCCCCAATGTGCTGCTCAGGATGGGAGCCTAACATGAAGTGAAGATGTGCTGCAATCTGATGGGTTACTTAAATAATTTTCCTAATTTGCATTTCTGAAGATTACTTACTGCATGTGAATGTTGGAATGAACTAACAGTAATTCAATTTTGGAGTTGGATTGACTGTTTGAACATGTTTGTTTGTTTGTTTTCCTGTGGAACAGTGCCCTGAGCTGACTTTTGTTGTAAAATGCACCATACAAATAAACTGAACTGAATAAGAATAAATATTTGCTAACAGTAAAAAAAAGTGACAAACTTAATGACAGATGGGGTTGCAAACCTCTGCCACAACTAATATGGGTTCAGAAAAAAGAAAAGTTTGGGACATCAAAGCATTTCATCTTCCCCTTCGGCTAAATAAGAGGTTGCTTTGTCCATAAAGAGAAAAGAAAAACATGTAAAATTGGTGAAATTAGCTACTATAGCGATAGTTTACAGTGTAAACTTTAACCAATTTATGACAATAATCCATTGAGTGAATTTAAAATGTCTTACCTGCGAATGACGTATTTTTTGCGAGGCTGTTTGATCTGAATAATGACAGATATGATGAGCAGGATGACAACCAGACCACAAGTTACTCCAATGATGGTCAGGTTAGTGTTGTCCAGTGTATCCAGGATACTGGGTTTTCTCTTCTCTATTAAAAAAGAGACAATAATTAGACAAAAAAAAAACAAAAACAAAAAACAGCTACATTTTACAAATACATCATGTGACCGTTGGTTTTCTGTCAGCGTACCTTTGCAGCGGTTCTCGTCCCAGGGGTAGACACAATTCTGGATACCATTGCAGACGAGGGTGTGGTTGATGCACATGTTGCTGTGGCAAAAGAAATAGTCACCACCACATGGAGCTGAAAGGAAAAAAAAAAAACATGGCAGGAAAATTTGAGACCCTGCTTAGTTGAGTACAATTTCTGGAAAGATTAGTTTTTTCAATACTTGTTGGGGCAAAAAAGAAAATCACATGATTATATGGATCTACTGTCCCTTTAAAGTGATTGTATTTTAATTACGGCTGTAATTTGTGTTAAGTGAGAGTGTTGTAGAATGTGTTGTGTTTTGTGAACATATGGGCTGCTCCCTCAATATTTGCACACATATTTGTTTGTCTGTTAGCAAAGTATCTCATGAACATATGAGCAAATTTTGCTGAAACTCTTAGGAAAAAAACCCCCCGAATGATCATTACAACTAATCACATTTTTGATTCGACTTAATTTAAGATGACCGCCACATTCTGTTGACATTTTAAGACACACAAATGGCTCTAATGTTGTCTGTATTACAAATATTAAGCTAAGATTTGGTGTGGTAGCTGAAATTACACATACTCGGAGCACTCTGCATTCTATAACACTTTTGCTTCCAACTTCAGAGTGTGTTCCAATTCCCTTGTGGAGTCAATTCATGCCCAGCTGGCCACCACAGCTAATCAACTTTAGTCGGCACAAAAATGTCTACAACTTAAACAAAATTACAGATATTGAGCTAAAGTTGGATGTGGTAGTAGCTGAGAGTTATCTGATATACTGTGAGTGATAATTTATGTGGAAGGACTAAACCTCTTTATAGGACTCTCTATAGGAGTCAGAGATGCGTTGATGGGTGTTGTAATGGTTTATTTGATCATTTTAAATGTTCATCTCTTTCTAACTTACGATTGTGGAAAGTTGTAAAGAGGATCTTGAACCTGCTCTTCCTGCTCCCCTCGTCGGCCCACAGCCTCACCACACCCACTGAGGTAGCCAGCATGACGTCGTTGGCCACAGTGGAGCAAAACTTGTTCTTCAAGTGCTCCACTGAACTGCTCCCGTCGTAGATGGCGACAAAGTTCCGCTTGCACTCGTTCGAGTTGTGCATTTCGTACTCCAGAAACCGCATGTAGATCTGTGGGGAGGGGGCAGAGCAGAGAACATGCGCAGGGATTCTGTTTGTAGCATCACTTTCTGATGCCTACCGTGTGAAACGCTGAGGAAACGCACCTTAAAGCTCGGTGGGGCCCTGATGTACCACCTGCAGTCCACAGCTTCAGTCTGCAGCGCCCGGCCCTCCTTACCGATCTGTATTGATTCCACAAACCCTTCTGGACCGCTCAGCTCAAAGTCACAAACTGTGAAGTTAAATACAAAATAAGGCAGAATTCTCATAATAAATCTGGACCATCAGGTCAGTTATTGTTTGGCACTTCCTGGTCTGATATTGGGTGCAACATCCACAGCTTTTGTATCACTAACCTGCTTTCCTAAAAAGATTTGAGAAAATAGTAATAATAAGGAAAAATAGCTGATGGGTTTTAAAGCCAATTTGTTTGATAATTTGATCCTTTTAAGGTTTTCTGTGAAATAAAATGTTTGTTTTTTTTTGGTAATTAGTTGATAATCAGTAACTAATGGCAGAAGTCTGCTGCACATGTTGGTTGGTGGAGTTTGAAGAATTATTCAGATATTTTGTTTTTTGCTAATAAAATATTTCTCATGTTTCGTCACATGTATTTGTCTGTATTTGTTTAAATTAGTTATGTCTATTTTTATATTTTTCTTTTATTTTGTGTTATGTTTCTTGAAGCACGTTGTGATTCCTATCTTTAAATGTGCTATATAAATACAGTTTTACTTACTTACTATGACATTTAATGATAAATCTGTCTGATTTCATTCACCAAACAGTTACGGATCATAACATTTATTAACAGGATTGTTTTCATTTTTGCTGATGAGTTCAGTACAATTTAAATGGAGGATTCATTCATTTACTTTTTACTGATTACAATAAAAGCTGCTAGTTGATGCTGGTTAAAAGACAGAACAGGACTTTAACAGTCTTATCATCTTGTAAATGTTAAAAATTACACTAGAACCATGACATGTATTAAACTGTACTTTAAAATAAAATATATTGCATAGATTAAATAAAAAACATTTAGTGAGACTGTTCTCTTGTTCAAATCATGGCCTCTCAAATTCTGCACCTTCAGACGATGAATTTGACACCAGCTTTCATATTTTAAACTCTTGAAAAAGATAACATAAATTAAAGCTATTACCAGTTTTGAGAACATGAGCCTGTTTGTTGGAGCAAAAAGCATAAAAAGTAAAATGAACACGTGCAAGTATTTATCTAAATAAAGATACATGGGAACCAAAGGGAAACGATACATTATCATTCAAACTGCAAATAAACACAACTATTTTACTACCAATGTCTTGCTGAACTTCCTACCAGTTTAAAATCTCAATGACAAAAACAAAACCTCAATTATTGTAAAGTATCACTTTGAGTTCTAAACTGATATATATGTAAAGTAAATTAAGCCTAATATTGTAAAATCCAGAAATACAGCAAATGCTCACCTGGCAGAGTTGGCAGTGCCCCAAGTTCTTCAAATTCAGGATCTGAAAATATAAGTCATAAACCGTCTTTAGTTCATGCTTCAATCTGGTGGAAGTTATCTTCTCACAATGTGCAGGAGTTTAATGAACGCAGGTCAAAATAAAAACAGGAGCGTGCATGTAAAAATACCAACACATGCACTGATGCTGGAAGCAGACACTGCACCTTTAATTCATGTTTTTGCATCACATTCCATATGTTCAAAAGTCACTGCAACACATTTAACCAAATCCACAAACCATAGCTTAATAATAGGCACAAAGAACATGAAAAAAGATAAATACAACCATATGGAAAGCACATTAAAAATGAAATTAAAGCCCCAGCTGGTCAAAGATTTTATAATCTATAAAGCAGCACATTTCCTCTGACCTCATTTAAGCACCCCTGCAAACCTGGTGCCCTTCGTCCAATAGGAAAAAAAGTCACAAAATGAGGACACATATTGTGTCAAGAACCTTTGCACTGATGAAACTACTTGCTAGGTGGATTAAAATATCTCAATAGACCAGCTTAGTTGAGGACAGATTAGGCTCCCGTGGCACCAACTCCTACCTGGTGATAATAATGTTATTTACAATGAGAATTTGATTTGGTGTTAAAAACTTTGAAAAATAAGAACTGAATAAAGGTTATCAAAACATACAGTGTAGCCTGCACCAATGTGAAACCTTGGAGAGCAGTTTAAAAAATAAAATTACCTCTTTTTACTTTAACAAAAATAATTTCTTATATTTAAATATATTTATAACTCATGGATAATACAGACCAGTGGGCTGTAAGTTTAGAAAAGAAGGTGATGAACTCAGCTGAGGTTTAAATCAACAAGGACTCTTGTTAATCCTCTCATGTGTCTTACCCGTTCTGAATCAGGCTTGGGGAGATTATTCACAATCATTCCAGTTGTTTGTGTCATTGTGTGTGTCTGTGTGTGTCTGTGTGTGCGCACGTCCTATGATGCTACAATACATTGACAGGAGCTTTATGGCAAATACAAGAAAATAACTGTAAGGATAAAATAAAACTAAGATGTACTACGGTTTATAATAATCGCCCTCTGGTTTCACAGGAAAAGGGCACAATCAAGAACAGGGGGAATTATTACAAAAAAGATTTTTTTTAAATCTAGGGCACAGCAAAGAACACAACTGGCTAAAGAACAATGTGCATATAGTTTTTAAACCATTTTTACTCAACACAGAAGAAAGATGGCGAAACATGTACTATTTCAAAACAAATGCAGGACACTCCCCCCCAAAAAAGAAATATGTAACTAATGGAACTGGGAATGGAGGAATCATAATGCAAAGAAGGATTTTAAATAAAATCAAGAACATTGTGGACAACACTGACCAAAATTTGTGACCAAATATACCTTTTAGAATTTATACTTGTAAACTCTTCTGAATTTGCCTAAGTTTGTCCAACAGCATGACACAATAAGTAATGAAATATTGTCTCAACTTTCTAAAATAAGAACTTCATCTTTTACAGTTTTTTATTATTATTTTTCCATCGAGTGAATAAAACACCTACCTTGTTATCACGATTGTTGTTTATGTATATGATTTGCTATGTGCAACGTACGCTACATGGTAGTGCTGTGCGAGGGCAGAGGAGGTAATTGTGATAATTTATTCCCCTTATTTTAAATGTGACTATAAACACTCGACAAAAAGACTGAAATGTCTTACGTCTTGTCAAAGTATAATCCAGCCTTTAGTCTAAATAGATACATTAATTTACACCTCTGTATGTTTGCTGCAGCTTCCAAATATTGTCAGGGTTTTTCAGTTTATTAGCTGCTAAAAAACAATAACGGAACATAAGTAAGACATTCCCAGCAGAAGGTTTGACTGAGTTTTGATTGAAAAACAGACTGCAATCTTGCACACAGGCATGTGGCTGAACCCTCCCCCTGGCACTCCTGATGGGGAGAATTAGAGATGAGATTAACTTTTGACCTGGAAGACCCATCATATTAGACATAAACACACAGAAATCAGCTCCCTCTTATTGGCTAATAACAGAAAGATATTCTCAAAGAGACAGATGGTACTAGAAAAAAATAAATAAATCTAGCCTTTGAAAATTAAAGCAGAGTCTCCATTACAATTTCATATAACTAAAGTAAACCAACGCTAAGCTCTAACATTTTGGCAAAGTAACACTGGAGGGTTTGGCTGAAAAGGCAAAAACTAGAACAATCCCTTGGTGAATAAAAACAATAGCAGAGACTTTATAGTGCTAAAGAAATAAGATGGATTGAAAGATGGGCAGAGAGATGCGGATTAATCTTTGCCCCTCGTCGGTGAAGGTGGCCTATAAAATCTGTGGTTAATACAGCCTCTGCCTCGGACGCCCGTAAGCTGCTGCCGCGGCTCAGCGCTGACAAGCTGCATTCCCTGAAGACAAGCTTTCATCAGCTCCTGTGTATGAGAGACACGGGGAACAAGTGCCTGTATGTGTGTGCGTGTGTGTGTGTGTGTGTGTGTGTGTGTGTAGGTTTTCCCATGTTCTGGTCAGCTGCACCTGCTACGCCAATGGAACGAACAGGAACAGCACGTTAACAGCGTTCAGCCAAACTCTTACTGAAGATGCAGCATGTATCAATGCATTTAAAGTGTGTACCAGTGAAGCTAACGTGCATTTCTTTGGTCTGTGACAGGAAACTGGAGAAAACCCACCCGCGCACAAAAAGAACACATAAAGACCACCCAGAAGGAACCCAGGCTGGGATTTGATCCAGCAACCTTCTTACTGAGAGACAACAGCTCTACCCTCTGCGTCACCATGCTACCAGCATTATAAAGCTGACAGCATGGTGACACATGGCTTTGACTTTGCATGGTAGAGTTTTAACTTGCACCTGCAGATGTAGTGACAAACTGTGGTTACTGACAATGATTTTCTGAAGTGTTCTTGAGTCCATGTGGTAAAATCCGTTAAAGAATGCTATCACACATATAACGCTTGAGATTTGTCCAGATTCTCTGAATCTTTTGATGATATTATGGACTGTAGATGATGAAATCCTTAAATTTCTTGCAACTGTACATTGAGAAACATTCTTAAACTGGACTATTTTATCATGCAGTTGTTCACAAAGTGGTGAACCTTGCTCCATCCTTGCTTGACTGAGCCTTTCAGAGATGCTCTCTTTATACCTAATCATGACACTCACCTGTTTAAAATTAACCTGTTTACCTGTGGAATGCTCCAAACAAGTGTTTTGTTTAGCATTTCTCAGCTTTCCCAGTCTCAATACAGTTTTTGTTGCCAATATTGTATATTGACAAAAAAAAGAAACCCCAATAAAGTTTATATGTTTGAACATTAAATATATTGGCTTTATTGTGTATTCAATTGAATATAGGTTGGATTTGTAAATCATCACATTTTGTTTTTATTTGTTATGCACATTGTTCCAACTTGGAATTGGGGTTATATTTGTAATTCCCACCCTAACCTTAACCAGTCCCAACTGCAAGAGAAATAAAAACTTAAAAGAACAGTAGACACTAATGTGGATGGCAAATTCATATATGAAGGCTTCTGCATCTATATATAGGTCTTCAGACTAATTTTCTACAAATAGCAGATGTATGAAAACATCAAAATGTTAACACAAGCATGCCATCAAGTTGTAGCTGTTGGAAAACCGAGAATAGAAAATTTGCAAGACTTTCAATGTGAAACTGAAACATTTTGGAACAATGATGGCAGGACTGCATGAACAATCTTGGGTACTACATAAAACCAGATGATGCAATCCTCCTGCAATAAATCCAGGCCAACTTTTCAGTCGGCTGTTGGGTTTAATTTGAATGGAGGTCTGTTAAAATGAAAGGTGTTTTTGCACAGAAGTGACTTCTGTAGGCCCATCTCTCACCTTGTGTAAAGTTATATCGTGCAGAAAACCCCAGGGCCTCCAGTTCACCATCGGCTACAAACTTGATGTACAGGTACCTCCCACTGGAGCGGATGTAGGCGGGGCTTTCCTGTCCACAGTAGCGACCGATGATTGGCGAGAAGGCGAAGGGGCCGTCGCGGATCTCGATGTGGTCAAACCTGCACTCCCAGGACGGCTCGATGGCGTACTTCTCGTCAAAAAACAGGTCAACGCACTGTCGAGGTGAGGCTGCAGAAGGAAGAGCGCTTAAAAGACGTGAAAGCAGGAAGAAGAGGAATGTAACCAGCAGGTTGGAGAGTCTCACCTTCTATGATGTAGATGCATTCCCTCTCAGGTGGGTATTTCTCAGGGTAATTGGGGGATGTGAAGAACCCTCCACTAGATTCTTTTACCCAAGCCCCACACTGTCCAGCTGGTGTCACGCCTGAGTTGTTCTTTACTAAAACAAGAATACATAAGTACAGTTAACTGTTTCTTTTTCTTTTTTTCTTTGTTTACAAGTTCCTACATAATACTTGACTTATGAGAGTTCGAACCAATGGGATATTCGAGAAACAAGCAGTCTCTCAGCCCAATGTTTTTCTTTGACTTGAGAGTTAAAATTTGTGATAACGAGTTGGTGCAGTAAATGTCACAGTGAGAAGAAGAACCATTTTTGTCCTACCAGTGCTGACTTATTGATCCACTAGGTATACTGTATGCATACTAACATGTTTCAGCACTGATGTTGGTCTTTGTTTAGAACCTAATTAGTCCTCCTGATATTAACATGGACTTGTGTCACTTAAGACCCATGTTAGAGCAATTTACACTTTTAGTCCCTTTGTTCTATTAATTAATTTCTACCAAATAAACTTTGTTAAATTGTTTTGCACAATAATGTTTCTAGTTTTTTGTAACAAGTATTATTTTCAATTCAGCGAACTAGCATATAAGATAAGATAAGATCCCAGCCTTGTCCTTGAAATGATGACTAGAGACTATATGAGCTGGACAGTTCTTGGAAAAGGGGTACAATTAGGAAGATATAGACTTCAGTGGAACAGGGGCTAGACTTTAACCTTACAACCTGAGCATCACCAGCTCAAATACCTGCATGATTGCATAATGTGGTTATGTCCCTGGGAAAGACTCTTAACATAACTTCCCTTTGTATAAATATGTTGGTGCAACTGTGGTGGTCTGGAGGGACCACATGTGTAGATGGGCAGCCAAGCTTCCACTAATGAGGAATGAATGAACGAAACCGCATGGCATTTTTGGGCATCTAGAAAAACAACTAATGAATGTCTGTTTTCTTCCGCTTATCCGGGGTCGGGTCGCGGGGGCAGCAGCCTAAACAGAGAGACCCAGGCTTCCCTCTCTCCAACCATTTGGGCCAGCTCCTCCAGGGGAATCCCAAGGCGTTCCCAGGCCAGCCGAGAAACATAGTCCCTCCAGCGTGTCCTGGGTCTTCCTCTGGTCCTCCTCCCAGTGGGACGTGTCGAACACCTCACCAGGGAGGCGTCCAGGAGGCATCCTAACCAGATGCCCGAGCCACCTCAACTGGCTCCTCTCGACG
>JAUBOC010000078.1:16642127-16654703 GCA_032275365.1 Anablepsoides cearensis | reverse complement strand
GCCAGTTATGTGACAAAATGGGTAAAATCATGTGTACTATGCCAATTTTCTTAAGTATAAAGATGCTTTCTTTGACTCTTTGTATTTGAAGGATGTCACAGGCACTTTAAACTACCAAAACATTTGCTAAAGTAGCACAGGAATTTTAAAAAGGCAAAGCCTTCTGAGGTTGATTTCAACAAAACAAGAGGGAAAATTAAGGATTTGAGGAGATCTTAATGTATTTTATTTTAATTAAAGTCAAATAGTTAAAAAAATTATAAAAAAGTTACAAGAAAACATGTTATAGCATTGCATAATTTTAATTTATGAATGGGTAAAACAGTAAAAAGTGTGTTTGAGTACAGAAAACGTACAGAAGAAACTAAAGACAGGAAAATATCAACGGAACTGCTGAGTCGGTATTCATGCTATTAAAATCATCATGCTCATAAAATCAAAAGTGAATCTTTATAGGTAGTCATTACTGTCATTTCACGAGTCATAAAAACATTTTACCGTAAGATAGCATCATCTTTCCGTGAAAAAATTAACATGAAGTTATGGTGTTTGTGTAGGTCTAACGACATACCCCACTGAAGCCATATTTAGAGATAAAGCCTTTTTTGGTTGCGTGAGTTGGTCAGTAAAATACAGAAAGGTCAAAAAAGACGTAGCAATTATCGGGGGGATTTTGAGATATGGTTGAAATTTGAACTCAGCTGGTCGAGTCGGAGTCGCAGCGGCATGCACGGGCCAAATGTGCGCATGTTTATGTGTGCATACACCTCAGTGGACATGTGTGTTGGGTTTCTAAATCTGCCTCATGCAATCACACTGATGCTTTACAGCCGGCTGCGCTGGTGGTTAACGTCTGGGTGGACACACACTGTGTTTGTGGGCTAACAATGGCTGTGGGACACAAGGCGAAGCAACACAAGTGTGTGTGTCGGTGTGTAAGTGTGTGGTTGGACTACCTTCTCTCAGCCCTCCACCACTCACAGATTTAGATGATGTTATTATTTTAACATAGTTAGCAGCTGTGTTTGTGGTGGTGAAACACAGTAATCATTTGCCCACACAGCGGCCATTTCTGATGGTTGAGCTATATATTTATAACTAGACTGTTTCACTCAACTTTCTCATGAAACGCTCAGATCTGGAACTTTCTCAAAGTCATTTTTAGTCAGACTTTGTGTCAGATTTGGGGTCATTTAGTGCAGCTCAAACTGCTCAAAATAGTTTGAAGCATCACTGTCAGTGAGAGAATTTACAGAGCCTAAAGTTTGTGAAAGTGCTACAAGATAATCAAAGGTAAGAATAGTCATAAATAACTACCTAAAAATTGTAAAGTTAATAAAAAAAATTTGATGTCCAATTACTACCTTTTTACACTCTATTTTTTTGAGTAAAGTATGTAGATAAAGTATAGGTCTGCTTAAAACAGTAAAACTACTGGTGTAAAAAATAAAAAAAAACTGAGTGTGTTTGAATGCTTATTTTTAAGGCGCTCCACCATTCTTCTTGATGCCTAATATTTATTCTTGACAGTTTTCTAACTCGGTCTTCCACTAATGACCAGTCTAATGTACAACCCCAATAACATTGAAGTTGGGATGTTGTGTAAAATGTATATAAAAAACGAATATGATGATTTGCATCCTTTCACCGGTGACCCCCATGACCCTGAAAAGGAGAACTGGGTAAAGATAATGGATGGAATTAAATCTGCATTAGAGATGTGACGTTCGCGAACGATCCGAATCTTTTGAACGGCTCTTTACAACGAACGATAGGAGCCGGATCGCGGGCAGTAACGAGCCATTTGTAGTTTTATTTCTTTTATTCCTTATATAATCGTTATTTTTTCATACTTAAATCGCTCCCGCTTTGCTTTTTCACGGAAAACAGGCGGAGTTGTGGAGTACAGAAGCTCATGGTGAAAGGGGGAGGGGGGTTTCGGCTTGATAAACACATGGTTCCACCCACGTGACGGTATGACATCATCACGTACGGCTACGTGATGACGTATTTCCCTACGTGATGATGTAATATGTTCCAAATCGAAAGGCTCTTTTGAACGGCTCTATGACACAAACGGCTCCCCAAGATCCGGATCCCTTCAAAGAGCCATTTATCCCGTCTCTAATCTGCTTTGTGTTTTTTTTTTATATACTGTGTAGACCTTCCTAAAATAATCACCGTTTTTTAGGTTTTTCAAAAAACATAAATATCTTAACTAGAAGTGAATGACATTTTTTGAGATTCCTTACGAACTTGAAAAAAAAACAAACATCCATTCTTCCATCCATACCTGAATCTTCCTTTCAGGGTCACTGGTGCACATATCCAGCAATCACTGTGCGAGGTTAAGGGTACACCCTGGACAGGTTGCAAGTCCATCACAGGGCCAGGAAGGTGTCGCTATTGTTGTTAGGACTCAGTAGGAAATAATTTTAAGTCCTTTTTCTATTTTCTATTTTTGTTATATATGGACTAGGATTATGTGTCCTTAATAAAGCTTGACTATACACAGCAAAGTAAGTTTAGTTAGGTTGGGTTACACATTATGAATAAAATGTAATCCTTAAATCCTGAGTATTTAAAAGTATACATATATATTTTAACTACACACACACAGACTGATACAATGAATCCATATTATCTCTGTTCCTTATAAAAGTGGTAACAGTGGTCCCTTCTTTTAGGATGTACTCACACCAGGAAAGTCCTTTGGTTCTCTTGTCCGAGGTCGGCTGTGGCTGGGTGGTTAAGGGAGTCGTCCTCTAATCAGAGAGTTAGCGGTTGAATTTCCTGCTATTCAGTCACATGTCGAAGTGTCCCTGGGCAAGACACTGAACCCCCACTGCCTCCGCACTGATTAGTCTCCATAGGTAGATTTGTACTTGTTAGTTTTGTGGAGATATAATAGAGTGCTGAATGAATGTGTGTGTAAATTTGTATAATTTATGAACAAAGACAAGCAGGTGACATTCATTAGTAACAGGGGTGGGACAGAGCACAGACCTGGAAAGAAAGATGGTGCTGTTAATACAACTACAATACCATTTAGAAATTCAAGAAGGCGGATTTGCGATGACATACTTCTAATTTTGGGATGGCGTTGGCAAATGCAACCCAAAGGAGACGAGATGCTCTGCGTGCTCTGACCCACAACGACTCATTGGTAGCGTTAGCAACACTGAAGGGCTAATTTTTACCATGATGCTTCACAACGGTGGCTGATAAAGTCCAAAAAGACGCATGTTTCCTGTAGTTGGTTGGGTTTGAGGCCTGTCAGTAGTCACACCAGAAGCAAACCGCACCAGAGCTCGTAGCGGACCTAGACCACTTCAAAAGTGAGTCTTGGTCGGGTTATTTTGTCCACTTCAGAATTCGAATGAATGTATTCACACCTGCATAAAAGTTCCGGACCAACAGGGGAAACAAACGGACCAAATGTGTCAGGTGTGAATACACCCGCTACACTCACTGTTGCAGACTCAGCAAATATTTGCAATGCATGGCGGTGTGTTTTACATCACGTTCTATCATGGCTGCCTGAACCTGAGAAATACCTGTGACAGGTACAGAGTCATATGAACAGAACTGAAAGCCAACTGCAACTTTTTCAAGTCAAAGGTAAACATTGGATGTTGGGGGGTTTATGCTGAATCCAACATGTCTGTTTTTTTTTCCTTTTTTTGACATTTGTTGTGTACTGTACAGGAATCATCTACAAAAAGACTATTTAAATTGAATTAGCATCCAAAAATATTGGATTGGGGTGCTTTTATTTTTGCACCTGCATGTTGTACCAGAAGGTCACTATCAATGTTCTCAGTCTGTCAGCAGGTGATGGAAGGTGGCAGAAATGTTCTACAAGCTTGTGATACCTTACTCGATACCTCACCTTTCAAATGGATACTTTATTCTACTCACTTATTGCCACCCACAGACTTCCTCTGTTTCCACAGTGTTTATTACTTGCAGAATGATCTGTCCTGTTTGTTTCATTTGAAAATGCTGACACAAAGAGGAGCTCTGATTTGATCTGCCGACTCCTCAGATCGTACTGCAATTTTTTTTTTCCCCTTCAGGTTTAAAGTATTTTGAGGAATATTAATTCTGGCTGCTTCAGTGCTCCGTACCACCCACACAACAAACACACTTACACATACAGACAGATCCCAAACTCAAATTATGGGCTTGGCATCTCGTTTCCCCTCTGTTTTGTTGGTAACCCACATGGGGAGTCCGAGTGCCAGCAGAGTGTGGCAGAGGGTCACTGTTTCCCACAGTGCCACAAGGTTCACAGGCCTACTTCTTACATCCAGACCCTTTGCTGTTGGTCCCTCCTAAAAAACAAAATTTTCCACTCAGACCAAGAATAGATCTCAGACTGCTGGCCACGGCATCCCATTGGTTTTGGTGGGCCGAGTGCACACACGGAATCTTAGTCATTTGAAGATTTATACTTTTTTTTTTACAGTGATGAGAGAAGATATAGTTTATATGAGTCTCTGTGAGAAAAGGCTGTAAGGAAAAGGGATGAAAAAAAAAAACATTGGGTTATTAAAGTTTTGGTGTGTATAGTATGAGTGTGTATGTCCATGAGGGATGAAGACAGTTAAAGCACTATAATTTTAAGAGCTACAGTAAAGTACAGTATATGGCTAAAAATACCAGGTTATTTATATATAAAAATTAGTAAACGGTTGTATGGTTTCAGGAACAGTTGCCTGTAGAAATCTTTAAACTCCTAAATAAGACTTTAAACCGAAAGGAAAGTTCAAAACGCAAATGAGGTGAGAAACATTTTTTTTTTAGCAAATTTAACATATTTATTATAAAAAAAGGAAGTTTTATTTTTATTTCCATTTAAACATTTTCCTGCCCTTAGTCTTTGGAAATACTGTCTTTCTAACTTGGTTCATCTCTTAATGCTGCATTCTGGCTCTTTTTTTGACCTTGTGATCACAACAAACTCTTGTTATGTTTAGGGTTTAAGTGGTCCTCTTGGTTTTTCTTCTGAGTCTGGTCGTGGCAAAGCAATGTAACAGAACTCGACAGGGTTTCATCAGAATAAATACATTTTACCAGTTGCTTCACTGCAGTTATGTTATAAAATCTTTACAGGAGTTTGATGCTTTGAACGGCATCATCACTGTTTCCCAGAACATATGCTCTCCAGTACAACGCCTGCATTGTTATTCAGTATATATTTTTTTATTTGTGTTAAAAGACATTTAAAATGGGGAGCCAAGTGTCTTTCATGACTTTCATTATAAACCCTTAGGAAAACATAGGTACCGGGGAACATAGATAAACTCTCCTTTGAACAATGTTCAAGTGGGACTTTAGTTTGATGGGTACCAGCTACATAAACACTATTGCAGACCAAGTACAAGCTCTTTATGGATTCCAGTGGTCTCTTTCATCATGAAGCACCATTCCACACAGCTAAAATATTCCAACAGCATAAACTCTGTGATCCAGAGGTGTTGACTTGGTCCACATATTCTCTGGATTTGTATCCAATCAATAGATTAGATGGAAAAATAAATTTTACTCAATCAACCACTCTTTATCTTTCAACGTCATTTACCTGATTTGACTAAACAACTATAACTCCGACTCTTCTCATCAAAGATGTACATGAAAGGCGGCATGAGAGGTGTTAGATGAGGAGCATTTTTTCCAGTCTTCACTCGTGGTGCTTACATTTTCTTTGTGATTAATTTAAATGGTAAATGGACTGTACTTTTATCCACATAACAAATCAAAACAGCGGACGTAAACACATAGAAACAAGACAACCAACTTTGATACTTCAAAAACAAAACAACCATCTCAAATACTCCAAAAAATACAATACTAAAAACGAAAAGAAACACTCAGTTAAATGACTAAGTTGATAAGTTAAATGGTATTTTATTATGAGTAATAGATATTTTTATATCCTTTTTGAATTTATTATAAATGAAGCTTATGCACAAATTCAGACTGGAAGACTCCCTCCATCTCACCTGCTTCATCCAATCGCTGCGTCACGCTCCCAGCTGCAGTCAATCAGCGTCAGATCCTCGCCTCACCGTTCTAATCAACTCACAGGGATCCAGGTCTAAAGGCCCAGCTCCAAGGATCAGTCCAGTCCGCTCTCCAGACGTGTTCAGCCCACCTCCACCCCGCCTCCACCTTCATCTTAAGCTATTGGATATCTCTTCTCTCTGGCCTCCACACTACCACCAGTGTCCGAGCCCCAGGGGGGAAGACGTTATACCTAAAACCTAAGCTGATTTCTAGCTCACAGCAGTTCGCTGCACGCACGTCTTCAGCCGGGGCTCGAGCGCCAAAGAACTTTCTCATATCAATAAAACTGTTTAACTGCTATATTTCTGTGTGTGAGTCTTTCCAGATTGAATTGTCCATAATGTTAATCCTGATGGCAACATGTTGCAGTGAGAAATGGTTCTGTATTTTTAGAGCATTAGTTCTGAGCAGTGAGAAAGAAACAACAGCAGCATGTCTTGTAAAAGAATACATTTAAAAAAAATGTCTGTTTGAGGCGGGGAAATAATTGTGAGAAAAGGTCAAATGGTTTGTGTGATATTCTAATTTTATGTAAAAAGAGAAGAAAGCTGCAAACATCTGTCATATGGACCTTCATCCACGACTGATCTTAATGCATGAAACTAAAATTGGTTCTAAAAAATACAACCTGATCCTAATCTTGCAGTTTATTTTGTGCTTTTTTCAAGGTGACACAAAACATTGATTGCAATACCAATTTTCTTATTATTTAAGACATATGATGGGCATTACACTGAAGGATGACTCCTCTAACCAGCCATAACCACCCCCATTGAGATTAAACATGAAATACACAAATCTACAAGAGACATTTGGATTAAATTTAAGCACACATGTAGATTTTCACAAAGATTTCCACAAATACTCATTTGATTAATTTATGAAATGTCCCATGAGGCTTTGCTGCCCGAGAGTAGGTCAAGCTTTCTCCAAGTGCAGAGTCTAAAACAAAACTCATGGGTTGCTGCACTGGCTTCATACAGCTAGGAATATTTTCGGTTATTATAATTAGCCACATAATTGCAGATTGTTTTGTTAATTTCATTATTTATATTAAGAGTTTGAAAAGCCTGCACATTTTGCTTTTTTTATGTAAATCTTTGGAGACATCCTTGCAAAAACAATAATGTGAGTTTCATTAAAGCTGCACATCTTTTCAGACATTCTAACAAAAGCATGAGTTTAGCATCCTGCTGCCCCTAATCTAGAGTTCCGTGGCCTGGCAGAGCTGCCACTCAGCTGAAATTTATCCAAAAGTACGATGACACGAGACGTCGTCCAAACCCTCCAGCTTGTTTGTGCAGCTATACCTGGTTTTGGAGTGGAGGAGTCAGTAAACAGGTAAAATGCTACAAATAGAATCTATAGCCACTTAAGAATATAGTTTTATTGGAGGGCAGCCCGGTCCTGGGCCTGCGTCAGCACTGACCTTTTTACTGTTTACTGAAAGGATTTGATTTCACCTCCACTTCTCTCACTTTTACTCTCTTTTTTTTCTCCCCCCTTTGCCTCTACATTGACTCTGACGCCATCTGAGGAGAATAAAATGGACGTTTTGTCGAGGAGTGAGAGGTTGTGATTTTTCAGTCATGGGCCAAATGATATAGAACAAATGAGGTAAAAGAATTTTTGGTATTTTTAAAGCCAAGAGGTCAAGAGTTTGCACATTTTGCCAAATACAGTTCTTAGACAGCAAAAGCAGCTTAAAATAATATATTCCAGAGCAAAACCAGCATAGAACACACAATAATGGCCTTGTGAAAGGAAAGCAACTACTACTTTATTTTTAAAGCACTTTAAAACAACCACAGCTGCAACAAAGTGCTGTACATGTAAAATGAAAAACACAAAGATTTTAATCTTTGTGTTTTTCATTAAACAACTAAAAACAATAAAATAGGAATATGCTTTAAGACCTCTCTGTCCTGCTCTGAACATTAACCTAAACCTGTTTCATGTCATTATTTTTCTGTCTTTGAGACTTTTATCATACTTCCCTGTGAGTGGCACATTTTACTAATGACATCTCTTCAGTAAGTCCAGCTTAGTTCAGCTTCTACAAGCCTACAGCACCATCTGCTGGACGAACTACAATGACCCCCAGCAAGTATCTCTTTCATTTGATTCATTTATGATAGCTGTAATGAGCCAGGTGCACATCAACATTTAAAATCAAAGTTATCTTTTGCTTTTCCAGAATGTTCATTAAAGAGTACTTTCACAAACAAATCTGAAACAACCGACGTACACCTAGCTAAAATAAAGTTCACAGAAATAACTTAAATACGTTAAAGTGGAGTTTAGTTGAAAGGTTATGACCAGTTATTATCTTACCTGTTACAGATGGGTAAGATAAAGAGTTCAGGGAGTTTAAGTTTGGCAGGACTGATAAATTAAATATTAATTGTTGTGATCTTAAAATAGCACCAGTCTTGAAACTTTTTTAGTGGTTTATGCAAACTCTATTTGTAAACCTTGACATCACCAAGCATTTTGCATTACACCATTATTTACATGGAAATGTTGTGGTTATTTGCAAAGAGCAACCGTACCAGAGAGGACTGGCACTCTTATTTAGCAGTATTTTATTATATTTCTGTTGGTATTAACTGACAGTCCTGTTAAGGTTTAACAGTGTTTGATATTTTTGAGCATTAATGTTGTTTAAGGACAAAAGTAATTTGCTTAGAAGGGGCAAACTCAAACTGGATTGATGATAAACATTGTGCTTTGTGTTGTCTTAAACATATGGACATCATCTGTTCCTTATGGTTCCAGGATGTACCTCACCTCTTGCCTGTTAATTCCTGGAGATGAGTAGAGATGTGACGATTGCCAACAATCTGAATCATATGAACAGATCCTTCTGATTAACAATAGGAACCAAGTTGTGGACAATAAAGCAGTTTTTTTTTCACTCCTCATAATATCCTTACTTTTTCTTCTTAACCATAAAGAATTTCTCCATCTTTGCTTTTTCATGGAAAACAGGCCAAGCGGTGGCGTACAGCAGCTCAGGTGGAAAGGGGGTTCCCGCTTAACAAAACACAGGGTTCTGCCCATTTGACATGATAATGTAACTCAGAATCGAACAGTTCTATTGAACGATTCTATTAAACAAAAAGATCACCTCAAAAAGCCACTCCCCCCATCTCTAGAGATGGGTGTGAGCTCCATGAAAAGGTTCAGAGTTACATGGATGGATGGCTGAAATTCCTTCAAACAGATGTCAAAACAAAATTAAACATTTACAACAGAATTAAAAGGATGTTCCTAAAAGAAATGCATATCAGCCGTCCCTTTGTTTACCTCAGTTTTAAACAAAAATCTTGCTTTATCTGTTCGCACCTAGGGTATGTATTGGGAATAACTTTTAGTTACTACCACACCACTTTTTTTTCTCAGTTTAAGTAAAAAAATTAAGTATTATAGCCATAGGCATAATTTGCGGGGGGTTAGTCGTTAAGTAGATTGTATTATTATTGTTTTTATGTTATTTTGTTGTGATGCATGTAACTGGTCTCTCTTGTAAATGAGACAATGAGTCCCAAGAGATTTTCCTGTATAAGTAAATATACTACACCCCCCCCCCAAAAAAAAATTACGTAATTTGGTTTAACACAAAATAATTTAACTGATTAGACAGATGCAACTCTCTTGTTGTCTTTAGGTAATTTTGACCTGATTTAAAAATGTATGTCATATATGTATATTAACATAATTGCTGAAAATGACATGCAGGATTTTAGAGCATAACCCCCTAATGGTAGACCTAAAGCTACGCCCTTGATTTTATACATTAAATATATTTATTTATTTATTTATTTACCGTTATTTAACCAGGCAAATCCCATTGAGATCTCAAATCTCTTTTTCAAGGGCGGCCTGGGCCTGAAGGCAACCTATTGTACATGACATTTTTATGTTTGTTGAGGTTTCTTGGCTGTGGCCGTCATCTTGAATCAGTCTGCCTCCAGAGTTAATCAGTTGTAGATGCACTTCTGAGGATCCATTTGTAAGAGTTTAATCAAAAACCACCCAGAGGCTCAGGAGATATTTTGCTAACACACATACACATACAGACACCTCTCGTGATGGCAGGCAATAAAAAAATATCATAAACAGCAAATAGAAAAAAATTATTTTGTGAATCTTTTACCGTTAAGCTTCTTTTAATCATTTATATTTAAATTTACTTACCTTCTTGCACTTACTGTACTGATTTCCTGGACCAGCTTTGTGTTGTTCAAGACCACATGTGGGCTCTCAACAAACGTCACAAAAAAGATAAATGGCAACTCTTTCCTGTTGATTAATTAAACCAACTTTTCCTGTTGTGAAGAATATTTTTTTTATTTAAGTTGCAGGCTCCTTTGCTTATTCAGAGAAGGATGTTTCCAGCAAGCTTCCTAGTATCAAGAGATTTCAAGCGAACAGAAACGTACTAATAAAAAATCTTTCCCACGATCTGTAAACAATTCATGCTTACTTGTGTTCATTGTTGTTGAGAGCCCGTTGCTTCTCCCTTGTGACAGTCTATTGTAATCTAAGCTTAAAATACAGAGAAAAGTCAGTGCTCAAGGTTTCCAAGGTGCTTCCTTTTGCTGCTCTCGTGTGTGTGCGTGTGAAAGTATTGACCTGTATCTGCAAATGGGCATTATCATGCTTACCCAGAATGCAATGTTGAAAAAGGTAACACCCTTTTTTTTTAACTGGAGAAGAAAACCGGAGAGGACAACTTACTGCCAGCCTGAAGTTAAAGGAAGAGACTAAATCAGGGTCTGGAGATTAAAGAAGCAAGTTTTTCTTGTCAAAGAGGACTTTTGTGATCCTTTAAGGAGGTTTTAGATAAGTGGGGCTCCAGTTTAGGCACTTTGGAGATAGTTTTTCTACTTTTTTTGGGCTTTCCAAGGTGTGAAAGGGAAGTGGGACAGTCAGAGGGAGGAGCTGTGGGTTGAGCTCTGTGTTCAGATGGTAAATAGAGGGTCACATGTAGCAATAGACGAGCTGTAGGGGGGGGGAAAGGGAAAAAGGGAGGGAAAGTAACAAGAAGGAAGAGGAGGACTTTGGTCTGCCTCATGTGTGGAGGCGGTGCTTTAACTAGAGTTTGGAAGCACACAACAAAGAAAAAAGGAAACAAAAGTATTGGAAAGACTGCTATGTTGTGGCTAAACAAGGATTTGTAACAGTGTCACTTAAGATCCTTCAACTAACTTATTTTTCTATTTCTTTTTTTGGAGCTGAAACACAGCAGCAACCGTTATCTGTTTTTTTGATCAGCACACACTTGCTCAGAGTTTCTTCCGGGTGGCAGAAGAACCGAGATGCCCACAAACTTCACTGTTGTGCCAGTGGAGGATGGCAACAACAGCACTACTGCAGCTGAGGAGAGCAGACCTATCAGTCTGAGCAAAATCTTTAAGGACGGAGACAATGTGGACAACTTACAGGAGTCTCACTCAGGTAGAAACATACACCTCCCTGCTCTGAACTTTTGATCCTTTTGACAGGAAACAGAGGAGTTATTGTATCATTTACGGAAAAGGTAATACAGACGTTGACATATTTGTTTGTTTCTTTTTTCTAAAGAAAGGAAAAGTCATCGTTCATTGAAATAACTTGAAACTAATAAAGAAGATTAGTTGTTGCTTTTGTATTTTAGTTCAACAAAATGATATAACAGTCAAAATAATGAAAAATGAAACTGCATTG
This sequence comes from Anablepsoides cearensis, assembly GCA_032275365.1. Lineage (NCBI taxonomy): Eukaryota > Metazoa > Chordata > Actinopteri > Cyprinodontiformes > Rivulidae > Anablepsoides > Anablepsoides cearensis. The sequence continues at coordinate 16,642,919 of JAUBOC010000078.1, read as the reverse complement.
GCAAAAATAAAACGGATTAGATTTAATCAAGAACTCAGAAAGACACTTCACTGAGTGAATGTCTGCAAGTGTAAAGCGCTTTTGAGTACGACGGGACATTTACCATTCTTAGGTAATTTTAGTTGGGTGTTTTGGTGTCATTATACCACTGAAGGACTTGTGTTCTGTGACCGAGACCAAGCTTTCTGACATTTAACTCCAGAATGCCTTGATAGTCTTGAGATTTGATTGTACTCTGGGCAGATTCAAGACACCCTGTTCCAGATGCAGCAAAGCAGCCCCAGAACATAAACAAGCCTCGTCCACATTTCACTGTACTGTGTTCCTTATTTTTTATGTTTTAGTTTTGGTTCTGAGAACAAATGGCTCAAGTGACTCATTTCCAAACAGCTCCAGTTATTTTCCCATTAAGTCCTCACGCAGTGGTAGACGGTGACTTCTGAAACTGATGTGCTTTGACCTTGGAGATCACTTCCAGTCTCTTTGGAAGTTGTTGCTTCCTTTGGTTACCATCATCTATATCTTCAGTTTGTCATAAATTGTCCATCTGTGGTCTTCTCCAAGGAGGTTGTCTCCAGTCACGTGGACCTTTAAAGTGCATGTGACATGCATTTCCAACAAAAGCAAAATTACAAAAAAAACATCTTAATATTAAAGAAATTTGGCAAAATACACACAATTTTACCCATGTTGTCACAAAACTGACATGTTGTTGTTTTGAACAAGGAAACAGGCTAAAAATCCTTTCTAGTCTTGTCTTTGTTTATACAAATTCAAACCCTTTTGTCAGTC
>JAUBOC010000078.1:16590565-16604537 GCA_032275365.1 Anablepsoides cearensis | reverse complement strand
GATGGAATACTTATTAATACTTTATTAGGTACTTTATTTATTTATTTATTGTATTTTGAATAAAACGGCTCTCCATAGGACAGAACCGAGGTGGACAAAAGGGATAATAGATCAGAGTATCATTTGCATATAGTAGGCTAAATACTGTGGAAAGTACAATCCAAAGGAATATCAGATTTTTTTTGTGAAATTAACTGATTACCTCATAGTTATAATGACAACAGTTTGTTCAGATTTTCTAATCAATGACTTTTTTCCTTCATTTACATTTGTATTGGATGAGGAGATGAGCCCAAGTGACACTTGCAGCTGTGCAAACATCACTAGTAGACACACACACACACACACACAAACACACACACGCACACGTCCTTGTATTTGCATCAAACTAAACCTAACTAGTAAAGCACAGCAGTGCTGGAAACAAAGTGAGGACATTGAAGACCTCACTTTGATAGTAACTTTGGCACAAATGGTCCTCACTCTGTAGACAAAACTGAGTAAAAACAAGATTTTTTTCTTCTTTTTGCTATACCTTTCATTTAATTTGATTCGTATTTTTTTATATGTGAATTTGTTTTTTTGTTTTTAATTAAATGAATTATTAATAAATATTTTAAAAAAAGTACAGACACACACATACAAAAACTTGTTTTTATATCCCGTCCATTGACTTCCATTCATTTTTTGGTAATTTTATATCCTAACCTTCACACCTTGGTCCTAAACCTAACCCCGCACCCAAAATCAACCTCCGAAGTAGGAGCACCCGGTCCCCACGAGGCTGCATTTTCCTTACAATTGGGCCCCACGATGTAGGTAAAACAAGGCCACACACACACATGCATAGATGGATTTAAATAGGTCTATATACATTGACTTTATCTGTTTTTGTCAAATTAAAGATGTTACAACCAAAAAGATTTTAAAAATTTAAAGGAACTGTCATCCATTAGAGCCATGAAGAGTCTCAACATTATTTTAATAACAATCAGGTTGAATTTACATTAAAAACGAGCCTTTGGCTTCAGCCTACTCCTTTTTTGGTAAATTATTGATTTGTATTTGTAAAATTTTGTTTTCTTTTATTGTAGTGTAAATTTACCAAAATAAATCTAACAAATCTAACAGTTTGATTAGTGACCGTTCCTTACTATCAACCACCTATTCCACTGAGCTGGAATAATAAAGGAAGGACAAATCAACCATATCTAAATAAATAATTGTCTGTGTGTCAGTTTAAGGGGCCGGTAATGTGACACAGATTTGATGTGAAACCTTAGGTTTTCTGCTGCGGGTTCAGCCGTTCGCATACACAACAACAGCTCACGTTCTCTTGGAGGGGTTTGAGGGGTGAGATGTGAGCGGTATATAACAGCGACGACCTCTGATGCTTGATGTAATGGAAACTATCCCTCTGCAAATGTCCACCTCTTGACTTCCTGTCGACTCCAAACAAAGCATTCATCTATCCGGAACGAGCTGTGGGCCTTTACAGTGCACCATTGAGTGGAGCTGTCTGTGTGATTTCTGTGTGTTCGAAAGTCACAAGTTCATCTGTAGCTTCGGCTGAGTCGGTTTGTTATTGTCCTAACAGCTGGTATCTAGGCTCACGACTCAGCTCTTGTAACTATGCGGTTTTTATCATCACGTCAACGTGATCAGACCCAGTTGTCTCTGAATGGATGTAAAAATGTCTGTTAGAGAAAAGTAGCACATTGGTATAAGTAAATAGTCATTACTTTCTTTGTGCTTGTGGTTTTACTGCGACAGTTGCTTGTTCTCAGAGCAAAACCTATAGAGTCTGCCCCTCCTGCCTGCAGGTAGCACCCCTTTGTCTTCCCACAAACTGAACTGCAGTTTTAAAGGGTGTGAGAATGTGTGTATCAGTGTGTATGACTGTGTGCACATCTATCATCTTGTACATTCCAAGCATTTTTTTTTATTTGGTCTCCCACCTGCTGCCCTAGACACAAAGGAGATTTGATCAAATGGACAGTCTGACCCACTCATGCAATCTAAAAAATTAACTGTGGCAGAAATCCAGCCATAATGTTCTGCTGCCCCACAGTGATATCATTGTCAATTACAAGCTGGGAAAGTTTACATTTTGCGCAAGGTATGCAAATTGCTGTGAACTACCCTTTTTCATGTCGCTGATGCTTGAAATTGCAATTTCTCCACTCAGAAATTCTTTGACATTAAAGTTAACACACATTACAGGTTGTTTTTCAGCCATTCAGTTTTAAGAAGTGCTCTCAAATGTTGCCCAAGTTTTCCTGGCTGAAAGCAGCCCAGAAATATCAAATGCGAACAGAGCGAATGAAAGAAGGGTGAATGGAGGGAGGGGAGGTGGAAAAAGAAAAACAGTTTCGTAACACAGGCTTCATTGACTGCACGGTGTTAATGTGTTTTAGAGTCTGAAAATGTTTATGTGTGTGAGAACAGGTCCTCTCTGTTAACCTCCGCATACCGCCCAGCTTTCAGCGTGGGATTGGTTTGGACAGCGTGTCAGTCAAACGTGACAGATTACAGTAAAAGCTACAGAAATACATGTGAAATCCTGCTGACATACAGACAGATCTGGGTAAAACAAAAATGTGCTTTAATGATTATGTGTTTTGCTCATTAGAAAAAAAAAGAGTTCTTTTATTTTTTTTAAAGAAATCGAGCTCACTCACCAAATGAGTTCTGCTATTTTTAACTCCAGTCAGTCAGCCAAAACTTCTTTCGCTCTATTTGGCAATGTACTTGCACATTCACACACACAATACCAAGAACACACACACATGCACACACAGTAATTATAACTACACAAAGACAAGATATGTGATGGCAAATTTATTATTCTTATATGTTTAAGTTTTTATCTCACAAGTTGTTCATTAGAAACATGTGTTTTTTTGTGTTGTTTGTTTTGTTTGACTTTTTGTTTTGCAGAAGGCCTTAGCTGACCCCCCAAAAAACATCAGTAATTAAAGTGTCAATTTGAATGAGTTTGCACCAACTATTTTGTAAGAGAAAGTCATGAGCCAGACATTTAAGTAAACTCAAGCAAATGAAAGTCAGACTTTTTGCCTGTCTTGCTGTTTTTGTCCACCAGGTGGCAGCACAGGTTCCTGTTGTGAACAGGACTACATTATGTGCTGCTTTTACAGCTATTTACCTATACTTGTACTGAATTGGAGCTAATAAAGCTGAGTTAGCATTTTCCTTTTTCCTCTATTTTGGTTTTACATGAGTGCCTTGATAAAACTTTTGTACAACAAAAATTTGAATGACTCACATAAACCATGTTTTCATGTTTAAAATCAGAATCAGAAACACTTTATTGCCATTGTCAGTAAGCAAGTTACAGACTAGGAATTTGCTCCGGTGTAATGGTGCACATAAGCAAGGAGACAAAGAGAACTAAATGAAACTAAGTGGTTCAAGTGAGAAGAAAAACAAGTCAACAATTCAGTAAGAGTGATAAATGTTGAATATTTTATTTTTACAGTTGCTGTAATCTGACATATATAACTCCTCATTTATTATTTTTCTGTACATCATTTGCTCCCAGTACTGTATAGTTGACTAAATTAATATAATCTTCAGAAGGATTGGCCTTGACAGTAAACCAATTAGTCTATTGTTAGAGGGTTACAAGTAGAACAGCATGGGAACGAAAGGTGTTGCTGCTTTTGGAAACCAGAGGTTCTTATTGAGGTCACCATGTGTGGAGAAAAAAAAAAGAAGTGAAAAACACGAAGAATGTGTGAGAATCTCTCCAACAGGAATGTGGTCAATTTTTTTGTTTTTGATAACATCAGATTAAAGTCAAGTTTTCTGCATTAATGAAGGTCCTTGATTAATTCAATCAATATACTGTATTTTACTCATAAAACCTGAGAGCACTGAAAACATTGTTAGCGCTTTGAGAATGAATATTTTTTAATCAATTATTGACTGATAGTGAGATTTATTTTTGACTTTTTTTTATTAAGGATACTGTCCAAAAGAAAATCTTTTTTTAGCATTTAATGACTTTGAACAGGTGATTCATGCTTTCATTACATCTCAACCAGATTTCTGTAGCTCTCTGTATGTTGGTGTTCATCAGGCCTGTCTCTCACAGCTGCAGCTGGTTAAAAAGACTGCAGAAAATCTTTACAAATGAAAACATGAAAAGTCTTGTATGTGTAAGTTGTAGCCATTTTTGAGCTGACTAATGGCAATTAGCTCTAGTGGCCATCTTGAATTGAACTGACACCAACCGTTAATCAGTTTCACTAATATTTGCTTAATGTTTCAAAAACTGCATTGCTGACAGACAGACAGGGTTGACTCCTACAGATTACACCGACAGGTCTTGTGTGATCAGTTTGCACTATAGGATTATGTGTTGAGGATCAGTCTTATAGCTGCAACCACATCAAATCTAAGCACAACATAAGTAAAACTAACTCACTTATTCCTGTGTTTTGTAAGATTGCTTAGCTGTGCTGCCAGCATGAATGAAGTTGTCATCAAATGCTTATGAGTTGTCAATAAATTCAATGATTAGTTTCTAAAAGTTTCATTGCAATCTATCAAGTGGTTGATGAGATATTTTATCAGCAATACAAACACACGTGTGCATACACCTACACACAAACACAGGCAAAAATATGATCGCCCTTTATTAGCTGATGCACAAAGGCATAAAAGTACCATTCAGGAACACACAGGATTGTATAAAATTATCCTAAAAACAGATAACATGTGCTTTAACAATGTAAAATTGTGGAACTTTTGCAGTTTAAATATAATGAGCCAAAACTATCTGTACCCAATTACAGCAAACAGTTTTAATGAGGGCTAAAACTGCAAACTGGTTGTAAGATTTCCTCTGAGTGGAATCTGGACCTTTTTTAGCGCTTGAAGCTGACTTGTCACTTTCTACATTTGTTTTAGCTTGAAGGGGGAAAAATCAGAAAACGAATGCACATTTTACATATAAGTACCAGGTTGTTCCACTCCCTGTGTTTGGAGAAACATTAAATTTGAACAAAGATAAAAGATCCTTAGGGTGGAGAAATTTAAATGAAGTATTATTTGCGATGTATTTATGTATAACTATCAACAAGCGTTTATGTGCATGAACCCAAATAAAACCCCACAACCAGACCATCCAATAGCAAACAGTCTGCGACACTCCAGCCCTCATCTTGAACCTCACCAAACATTTAGAGAATCACAACGCAGCAGAACAAGCATCTCTTTGTCATCATCGCTGTGGGGCCCCTCCATGATCAGTGAGGCTCAGCGGAGAGACGATCCACACCATGTTGGTGCTTCCATTCAATCCGAGAAGAAGAAAAAAATTCAATGGAAGTGATGAAGTCCAACGCTAACTTTTGTTGTCTGTCTGTGTCATTATCTGCCTTAAAGAAGAGCAGTGGAGCATTTTATTGGAAAGGGCCTCTTCTTTGGAAAAAGGTTTCAATCAGAAGTTAGTTGAGGACAAAAGGCTGATAATAACACCTCTTTACGCTACTGTAAAGGGTTAATGCTAGCCTAAATTACAATAGCTACATAATTATTATAACTGAAGCTAATTAATTAGAATTAGCTTTTTAAAGATAATTACATTTGACTAATTAGAGAAAATATGGTGAAAATCTTCTTTTCTGTGTGCCACCTATCAGATAACCCTCTGGTATAAAGGGGGGTGTTAAAATAGCTGGGGTATTGCCCCCTCTAGAGGAGTCAACAGGTTAATTCCACAAGGAGATAGGAGTGTGGAGGTGTTGGGGGGTGGAGACCTCATCAGAGCCACAGATTGCAGGAGAAGAGGGGGGTCTTTATGAAGAGGGCAGAACGAGAAGAGAAAGGACAAGAAACAAGGGAGAGGGATTAAAAGGCCAACGTGTTGCTCCTGACTTACTTTAACCCCACATGTCCTGGACTTCTTTCACACTCTGAAGGACTCTTCATGGGCCAGTAACCTGCTGCAGATGGAAAACAGGACCTGCTTTGCTTCGCTCTTTGCCCAGGCTTAGTGTTTTACAGAGACAGATTGAAGAAGATTGTCACTGTCTACCATTAATAAAAAAAGAGGATGGGAGTCATTCGCCTCGGTCTTGCTGTTTTTATCCTCCTCTCCTCTCCTGTGCATGCTCAGTGGTGGAGTTTGATCTGGGCAAACCCTAAAACCACCACCGTTCCTCCTGCTGTCACCTCTCCCGCCATCACCTCCCCACAGCCCTCTGCCCCTCAGGAGACGGCGGCATTGGAGACTGAGGACAGAGTGTCAGTGAAATTCATGGAGGGCACTCAGTTGAAGGAGACTGTTCTGACCCTTACTGCGTACGGCTCAGGGGTGTTAGTGTCTGGTCATGGCACCGTGGAACCTGGGACACCGCCTCCAGGGGAGAGCTCAGGTGAAGGCAACCAAAGCAAGTCAAAGTGCAAACCACTGAAACACTGGAAAAGTGGTGAGTCTCTCCAAGATGTGGCAAAATTTTGATTTTTCCCCCTTTCCGTTTGGTGTCAGACCAAGTCAGAAATGGTTGGACAAATCCAACAAAACAAGCCTTTCAACGATGTAACTTTGCTAACTCAACATTTTCTATCTGTGTTCAGCAGGTCAGATTCATGGCTCTGGTAGAACTCCACCAATTTTGTCCCAAATGTTCAGTTTTTCGAGTTTTCCCAGGGTGTCTCATGAGGCGTGATTATTATTTCATGCTGGTATGTGACACAGCTCCTCCCCTCATGCGGCCGGTGCGAACTCTGTAAGAAATCTGCTGGGAGGAGGTCAGGCAGCTGGGAGCTTTTATGTGGCATGTCGGGGTCAAATTGGATTAGAAGGTTAGAGACATTGAGGGGGTTCGTAGTGCAGGTTTTATAGCTCTCAGCAAGCCAATTGAGCATTCATGTGGTCGACATGACATGGATTAACTACAGGAAGGAGGAGAGAAGGAGACCCCCTGATCTGTAATTAGGCTGGTGACAGACAGGGCTACTTGGTTTGAAGGGAACTGACTTGATGATTATCAAGAGCTGTTTTATTGACCTGAGCTCGTCTGTGGTTGACCTTTTGTCTAAGGAATAAGTGCTATGATGGATTATGGCTAGTTTTGTAATATTTGTTTTGTATACCAGTAGTTTTCTTCAGTAAGTTTTCTTCACACTTGATGATGATGATCCCTGTACGACATAAAAAACATCATCCAGATTGTGAGTGGTCCTTACAAGGACACATTGTGCTCCCCATTTAGTTTAATAGGTGATGAGGTTTTGGGGGTTTTACCATCTGAAAACGTTTGACATTAGGTCCTGGTGGCTAATCCTTGGTGAAGTATATGGAAGTGTGGTGGCAGCCTATGAAGTGAAGTAGAGGAGTATTACCGTGATCCTGACAAAGTCACGGTAACACCTATCATATATCCAGAGGTTTATAGTTACTAAGTACTAGGGGTGCAACAATACATGTACCCGTATCGAACCGTTCAATACAGTGCTTTAGGTTCAATACACACTTGTATCAAACAATACAGATTTCTTTATTTTATTTTATCAACTTGTCTTCTGAATATGCTCTGTGTTGAAGGATCAGTGGATCTGTGTTGAACTACTCCACCTAGGCTGCATTGTCGAGCACAGATCCACAGAGAAACTTGCTGTTTCAGCAACATTTAATTTAAAAACTGTACTTTTTAGGTTAAACAGATGATCATAATTAACTTAAATAAATTACCTGTTTAAAAGGGCATGGAAATTTCTCTTTTTTGTATTGAAAAAATATTGAATCGTGAGACTAAAGTATTGAACCGAACCAAATCTTGAATTTTCTGTATCAAAGTCATGTTAACTGGCTCCACTAAGATTCGTCGAATAGATTTAGCAAAGAATATACATATATTGCTCAATTTACTCAACCTGGCTTAGTGGAACCAGTTTGGTTCATTAAACTTAACAATTTATTTATTTATTTATTTATTTATTTATTTATTTATTTATTTATTTATTTATTTATTTATTTATTTATTTATGACTTTTACTTGAGTAGTTTTCTCCTCAGTGAAATTTATTTTTTACCAAAGTCTTTTTCTGTTCATGTACTTTTACATTTACTTAGTTATTTTTTTTCAAGTATTTTATTGACCTCTGCATGTCATACCAGCAATGGTAGTGTTGTGCTAGCACGACACAATCCTCTAATTCAGGGGTGTCAAACTCGTTTTTACCGAGGGCAACATGAGCATTATGGTTGCAATAGAATTTTTGCTGGCTGCAGGCTACTTTTGAACCCTGTGCACCTCCACCTAGTGGTGGGATGTCGTCATTTTGCAAGGTGAGGGCATCTGAAGGGAGCAGAAAGGAGCACTTCTTAACAGGTGAGAGAAGAGTCGTGACGCCTCCACACTGAAGGAGGTTTTATACATTTGTTATGATCCCTCCACTCTTTAACAGGGCATGGAGATCATAGCAGGGTCATTATTCTTTGTGAAAGGGACAAAATGAATGAAGAGTGTTGGTTGAAGCTATTTTATGTATCATATGATGTCTTTAGAACAGGATGGATCCTTTTGTCTTTACGATACAGATCATATCATGCTTACATTTTTGTTTGCATGCATATTCAGTGTGTGCTTTTTTTTTTTTAGTTTGGGATTTTAATAAAATGGAACTCAACTGTTTCTTTGGTTTTAGTACTTTTTCAGTCTGATAAAGATAAATATAAATCTGTATCCCTGTAGGCCTGTAGGAGTGCAGGACAACAATGAAGACATGAGACTGAAAGTGTACTCTGAGATAAAGAGGATCAGAGATGTGGGAAGACGAGTGCAGCAAAGCTGACAACAGCTGCGTGTCCCACCTTCTGTCACCTGCAGGTTGAGATAAGCAAAGAGCCACAGTCAGAGGGAGTAGGACATAAAGATAGATTAATGTTGGTCGATGCAAAAACAAATACAACTGTTCAATTCAAGCCCAGAGGAAATTATTAAGTTTATTTTTGTGCAAAAATCTTTTTTTTTTATTATAAGTTTAAAAAAATTAGCATGATTAAAACCTGTGTTAACGTCACCAAAAAGAGGTGAGAGTCACAGTTTTTTTCTTTGTGAACTGATTTTTACTGGACAGTAAAAGCTGTAACAGTGAGGATTTCTAATATAATATCTAATTTGTTTTTAATTTTAACGTTGTTTAGAAAAATTCAGTTTCATCAGACCTACAAGACATAGGTAGATCACCTTCCTATAGTTTTATTAAGTGGGATTGTATAAAATGCTTATTGTTATGGAAAGATTGTCACCATTCAAAGGATCTGAAGCACAACAAAGAATAATCTTCATAGCTCATTCTGTCACATGTTAGGTCAATAGTTCATGCTTACACTGACTTTGTTTTTGATTTAACAAGGTTCTCAGAGGTATTTCAGACATTTTATATTGTTATAATCACTTACCATAATTATTTGGTGCTGTTTTTTTTTTTTATCTTTTTTGACGTAAGTATGTTTGTCATTGAAAATGTTATATCTTTTCTATTTCTGCAAAACAATGCTAAAACCATCAGTACAGCTAAACCAAGAGAAGCTAATCTAGTTAGCCACTACAGCTATCTGGACTCATTCCAACAGGTTAATTAGAAACATGCCAATTAATATATATATATACATTCTCACGTTACTCTATTGTACAGAAGCCAAGAGTGGATGTTTTCCACATAATTTTTTTCTGTGCTTTTCTGGTGTTTATGCCATGTTTTCAACAGGATCCTGTAACTGAGATATTTCTAGACCTGTGACTTTGTCTCTCCTTTTTGTTCTTCCTTGGTCATCCTAGAACAACAACATGATATCTTCAGATGGCTCACTTCCAAAGTTATGTGATGTCTATAAAAAGGTTTCTGCTGCCAAGTCAGTGTCAGATAAGTGTTAAACAGTGAGACCACCCATGACTTCAGACCATTTCAGTGCAGGAACAAAGGGGAACCCTCTGCAGTCAGGCTCAGCATACAGGTTGTATGACCTGTATGCTCACCTTAAAGCTGGCTTCATCTCTTTCTTGTAGTCGTGACAGAAGTAAAAACGGTCCTGCACATCTGGACTGGAGGTGGAGGAGCTTTGGTCTGTTTGTATTTATTCGTGTGTACTTTTCTTTGCTCACCCTCCCACCTCTAGGGTTGCAACATAAATATGTTCAAAAGTGCACGGTGAGTGAGTGGTGCACAAAAACACACACTCACACTCAACTCAACCCTCTAATAACGTGTTTCCAGTTGGCCAAACCGATGAATTAGAGACCCCCAAATGTTGACCTGTCTGCTCTGGTCTGGTCTGGGTTTTGTATGTGTGTTTGTGTGTTCTGGTCCGTTTGATGTGTGCCTATAAGGTGGGTCTTGTGCACATGTGCGTGTTTGTGCGTATGACTGAAACATAGCTTGTTACGGTAGGAAAGCTGCGAGTTTTTCACTACGGGAGATGAGATCCACAGAAGAGAGAATCAAGAAAATGTGAAGCCATCTCTTCACCAGCGCACTAAATACTCTAATTGCCATCCGCCGGGTCCGCATTTCTCTTTAGGAGGATTATGTCCAAACGAGGCAAAGCAGTGAGGGTCTGGATCGGATCAACCCAAATTAAAGCCACGTCAAGACGATTAACACGTCTCTCTCATCTTTCTTTTAAATTGGGGGATGAATCTGAAACACGAGGAGTAGCAGACAGGAGGCTGAAACATCTGCCTGAGATGTCATTAAAGCAATTTCCGAAATCTACATCTGATTTCACTGCTGATTAATTAATACTAAATGTTTCAGGTTTAATCAAATTGCTGCATTTCACCGAACACCTTTCATGACAGAGTTTATATTCAAAATGGTCTCTTCAAACACATCTCAAAAACTAGTGATGTGCGGATCAATATCATAACTTTATGCTCTAATCAATACTAAAATCAAAATATTGATACTTTGATACTTCATTTCAGGTAACATGTACCGGAACACAGTGGAACTAAACTTTTAAAATTTTGTCTAAATCATACATAATTGGAGGGAACTACTTTTCTTCCACCTGGGTAATGTGTTAGTGCAGTGGCACATAGTTACAGTCTGTAGATTACATGTTCAGTATTTTCATGCTAATATGTTCATGTGACATAAATTAAGACTAATTAAAAAAATTATAATAGTTTTTTGATAATTAAATCATAGTTTATTTTAAATGGGTTTATTATTTTACTTCATTTTTTTTATTGTTTAAAACACCATTTTCACATATTTTGTATGAGTTTAAGATAAATAAATAAATGCTCTGATGTTTTGTATTCTGTAGGAAGCAGTGATTTGAAATACATTACCTTATTTAGGTTTACCAGACACATTAGGTGTATTTACACAAAGCATCAGTATTGGATCAGTATAATCGCCGATACCAGTTGAGCTTTATTCAGCATCAGAACCGTAAAGGAAATCGGTGGTATCGAACATCACTATCAGAAACTGTGTAAATGCTCGGACCATGTGTTTAATCATGACTCTCATCCGCCACCACCTAAACTTTATCTCATTATCTGTAATTCTGAGTGTTTTTGTGTTAGTTATAGCAGCCATCTTGAAATGGGTTGACATCAAATATCAGTCAATTGTAGATGTAATTTTAGTGATTTACCTCCTGAAAGTGTCATTAAAATTGTACCAGGGTTTCTTGCTAACAGACAAACTGGGTTGATGTTAAGTGATAATGAGAAGGTTTTATGCAAACATGTGCAATGTGCAGTGCTTGGAGCGTGTACTGATGATGAAGCTCAGCTACTACGCCAGGGCTGTTTTAGCTATTTCTGTGTTTGCTAATTACAGTTGGCCGTGGCAGCCAGCTTCAATTGGATTAACTCCAAAAGTTAATCAATTGTAGATGTTTAATTACAATAAAAAAAATGTCATTAAAATTTGTTTCATGATTCATGGGATATTTTGCCAACAGTCAAAGTTAAATCTAATAGTTAATGGCAAAGTTCTAAGTTTAAGTTTTTGTGTGATCATATTAGCTTGTAGAACATGTTGGGCATGATGACTCTCAGCTAGTAAAACACCAAATTTTAGCTCAGTTTCTGTAAAACTGGCTGAGTTAAAAGCCATTTATTTGTTAGCCAAGATGGTTTAACAGTTGCGGCCATCTTAAATCAGGTTGACTCCCAAAGTTAATCAGTTGTACATGCAGGTATACAGTACTTTCTGAAAGTTTTGATAAAACTCATTCAGTGGTTTATGAGATATTTTACTAACAGTACAGACAAATGAGCTCACTCATACACACAGACAGACAAGAATAAACACTATGTTGCTGTTTTGAATTCAGTAGTGGGTGATAAAACTTTTGAGAAAGCCTCCAAAACATATAACAGAATGGATGCATGAGCAGATCTTGGTCTGACTCTCTCCATACATTCTTCCCTCTGACATCTTCTTTATCTTTGAACTTCTTCTCTGTCTCCATCAGAGAGAGGCTCTGGAAGTCATCTGGACCTGACGGAGTTAATTGGGGTTCCTCTCCCTCCTTCTGTCTCCTTCACTCCTGGTTACGAGGGTTTTCCAGCCTACAGCTTCGGAGAGAACGCCAACATCGGTCGACTCACGAAAACCTTTGTACCTGGGCCGTTTTACCGGAACTTTGCTGTCATTGTCACGGTGCAGAACTTTTAAACCCGTTACAGTGTTATTTTCATCATGAAATAAATGTGCTTTTAAGCAGATAAGGTAAAAGGTCACCTGGTGGATTTATAATAACAAAGTTTTTTTGTCAGTTTATAAATGATGTAAGCTTGTGCTTGTGTATAGCAAAAGGTTTTTTTTAACTTTTTAGGTTGGAGGTTGTTTAATTCAAGGATCTGCTAAATTTGACAAATTCTTAAACACTGAAATACTTTTAATTACGGCTCAAGATAATGATCAATTCCATCTGCCATGCTGATCCATGTCTTTATTAATTCTAATAAAAATATATGTAGATTAAAGTGCTTCAGTTGATTCTGATATTTTCTGTTTTTTGGTTGTTGTTTTTTTTTTTTCAATCGTTCCAGGTGCGTCCAGCCAGCCAGAGAGGAGGCGTGCTCTTTGCTGTCACAGATGCCCAACAGAAGGTGGTGGAGCTGGGCTTGGCGCTCACTCCAGTTCGTGGGGGGGTCCAGAGCATCTTGCTGTACTACACTGACAAGGAGCAGGCCTCCCACAGCCATAAGGCTGCTGCTTTTAGTGTCCCAGACATGACCGAGCAGTGGACACGGTTCACGGTGGGCTGCACACAAAACAAATACTCAAAAACTCGCTGGAGTTTATCTTGATTGCTTTTCTATTTTAAGCTTTGCAGAGTACTTGGTCAACAATAGTTGAATTTGAAAAAGATAAGATAAGCCTTTACTTGTCCCACAAGGGGGGAATTCACAGCCGTGCAGAAGCTTTTTCAGCAAGTAGGGAACAGCAGCACACATCTTTATTTTACTTATAAATGTGCTATAAAACCAAAGCAGGTCAAATTATGAATGAATATTGACTTGTCCTAACTCGCTGAAAGATTCACAACATTCTCCACAGTAACTCACAAACTGGTGGCAAAGCCATCACCTTCAACAACTCTTTAATATAATGTAGACTCCATTTATTTTATTGAAATTCACCCTTTAGTAAACATAGACGTAAAAACTAACCATTCTATTTCCACCACCATAACTTAAAGGAAGTTTATGCTCCTCTACAGAAAATAACTTTATCTTCACTTACTAATTTCCTGTCATAGTTTACTCAGATCTTCATTTTGTATACTTAAAGTGCCTGTGACATCAAAAAATTTTTAATAAACATGAATGCATTTTTGTAAAGATAACAATGATAACATGTTGCAAAACAAATTTCCTGTCGCTGAGATTAACGGTTGTTGAGATATTTGCATGTGAAGAAACAGGAAGTGATGTAAAAAGGGAATGTCTGCATGTAAACAGAGCGT
>JAUBOC010000078.1:16499732-16518584 GCA_032275365.1 Anablepsoides cearensis | reverse complement strand
ATATATACACACACACACACATTTATATACATTTATATATACATGCAAATATATAGGCAAATTAGCTAATTTTATCCTGTTACTCTTTAATTCTCTTCTATTTTTTAATGTGTATTTGCACTGCTGTGGGAGTGGCTCTAATCTCGTCATGACATAGGCATTCTATTCTATTCTATTCTATTCAATTCTATTCTATTCTATTTCTTACAGGCACTTCCTATTTAACAAAATTCAGACTTCATTGTTTGGCTTGAACAGAAAGACAGTGCTCTGCAATCTTCAGAACATTTCCAATGGGATGGAACCACTGTTAAAACTGGGGGTTGCACACTAAATCCAAAAACTATAACAAAGTTTCAAGAGTTTTATTAAATATTATAATCGAAGTTAGGAAATTTATTTCTGATAAAAGGCAAAATCAGTTTTTTTTTACTTTATATCTGATAATAACTGAGAGCAGCACAGTCACTGATGTCCACTCCTCACCTGAACTCATATCTATAAATACGGCGATTGATCAGAAGTTTGTGAGGGCGTATTTGTTTTTTGCAGAAAAGACAACATCGGCCGTTGTGCACACAAGCAAGTTTTACGGAGCAAGATGTCAGAGGCAGTCAGAAAGTACATCCATAGAAGTTCCGGGTGGAGTGAGGGAAGATGCTGTGAATAAAAGAATCTGTCTGCTGGAAAGTGTGGTGCTCTATCTTGACTATCTGTTTTTTCCCAGGAGTTCTGCTCTGTGTGTCTCAAAAGTGCGTGCAAAAACAAACACCTAGCAACTAGAGGAGCAACGATACAGAAAATTCACAATTCGGTTCGGTTCAATACTTTAGTCTTTACGGTTCGATATTTTTCAATGCAAAAAAAGAGACATTTCCATGCCCCTTTTAACTTGTAATTTATTTAAATTAAATATGAACATTTGTTTAACCTCAAAAGTACAGTTTTTAAATTAAATGTTGCTGAAACAGCAAGTTTCTCAGTGGGTCTGTGCTCGACAATGCAGCCTATCCTTCAACACAGAGCATCTTCAGAAGACAAGCTGATAAAATAAACGTAAAAAATCTGTATTGTTCGATCCAAGTGTGTATTGGACCTAAAGCACCGTATTGAACGGTTCGATACGGGTACATGTTGCACCTCTACTAGCAACCACGTGAGCTGGAGTTGACTGTTTGGCTTCAGATCGAGTAGTTATAAGCGCTTGTGTTTGTTAAATAAAATTGGTTGTAGTGGCCCTCTTGAATCAGGGTGACTTTAAAAGTTAATCAGTTGCATAAAAATTCATCCAGCGGTTTGGGAGATACAGTATTTTACAAACCGATAGATATTAGCACAAAAAGTAAGGGATTTTTTTGTTTGGCAGATTATTTCTTTATTGCAACAATGCTTCTTGACAATAAATCTTATACTGGCCATCTGAGAAGATTTGGCAACATTTTCATGTGTGCAACCTATTCAGCTCTACTGCTCGTCCCACAAATGCATGTTCCTTACAAATGTGGCACCATTTGAAAGGGAAAGTAAGTCTTTTCTATAAGATTTATTGAAGCATAATCAAATCTCCTTACTTTTGGGGTTGGTTGGGGGTGGAACAGCACGTTTATGGTGGGGCAATGACTCCCCTTGGTGGTCTCCCCTTGTGATGTTTAGGACATTTCCATGCATTTGCATGACTTAATTTGCCTCAGTAAAGGGATCTGTGCACTTCTTGTGCTGATGATGGATGAAGGAGTAGATGGATGAGGCCAGGACAAGAAGAAAGATAACTGCATAAATAACCTTTACAGCCATATTCCTGTCTCCACTCTGGATTAGAGAGGGGGTGCAGAGACAGGCTGGGACCGGGCAAAAAGGGGGTGGGGTGGGGGAAGGATTTCCTTTGTAAAATTCAAGCGTGAAGCAAGGGAAGGACGCACTCCTCCTCCTCCCCCTCCACCTCCACCTTCAGCATCACCCTTCCCCTGCCGGTGATGTCAGGGGTTCCCTGTTAAAAAAAGAGAAAAACTTTAGACTCGAATGAAGGAGAGAGGAGAGAGGAGAGAGAGAGCGAGCGAGAGAGAGATGGACGAGTGAATGGAGGAGGATATAACTATTACTACTACTACTGCCTCGACCGGTGCAGCAGCTGTAGCAGAGACGCGCAAAGACGCACAACCAAACCAACCGAGGAGCTGAGGCGCAGACACCCAACTGTGATTTATTGGACTGATTTTTTTTTTAATTTTCTCTCTCTTTTTTTGTTGGCACTTTCTCAGAAGTCATTTATTCAAAAACTAGGGAGGCTATTTTCAGGACTGACACTTTGCACTGCGCGGCATTTTGCTTTTGGAATTTGTTTTACTCTGGCACACCTTGCAGACGCATTTTTGGAACAAGACGCGCACAAACAAAACGATGCTACAATGGTGAGGTAGATTAAACAGGAGCACTTGTGCAAAGGCATTTTTACTTAGGATAATTTTTTTTTATCCTAGACTTCCTCAATTAGCATATAAAACACACTTGTAGCTTGTGATTTGGACCCTAAATCTGGTGACAGCTCAAACTTGTTTTGTTGGCTGTAAGGCTTACAGAAGATTTCTATTTTTTTTTATTTTTATTTTTTACGGATTTTAACGTGAAACA
The DNA here is from genome assembly GCA_032275365.1 of Anablepsoides cearensis. Lineage (NCBI taxonomy): Eukaryota > Metazoa > Chordata > Actinopteri > Cyprinodontiformes > Rivulidae > Anablepsoides > Anablepsoides cearensis. The sequence continues at coordinate 16,515,956 of JAUBOC010000078.1, read as the reverse complement.
AACATAAAAGACTTATTTTTTTGGAAGCCAGTGGGCAATATACAAATAGGAAAGAGGCAAAGTGTGCGCAAAGTGCAGGGAAGCAATTGGGCCAACAAATGATTTAGGTTTGACTTTGCATCACGAGTTTTTTTTAACAATTTAAAATATCTTTATAAATTCTAATAAATTGAAGAATTTTCAAATTCACAAAACACTTATTTGAACTTCAGATTATTTAACTCTTGGAAATTGGATTAAATCATTTTATTTTTGCTGATGAAATGTGTACAAATAATCTAGAAGATCTAACCAGTCCGATGTGAGACCACTTCAATAAATTGGAAAGGGGTTAAAATATTATTTTTATTTTTTAAAAATCCCCCACTTCTCAAAATAAGTAAAATGTTGTTTATCAGACTACTGGCTATTTTTCTCGTACTCATCATGAACACATGGCTGCTCAGCCCGGTCCGATCCGATGTCCTTCGCCGGTACAAGCGCTCCCTGGCCCGGCGGGCTGATCAGGACCTGTCCAGGCTGGCAGGTGAACCATGCACCGTCTCCGGACCGTCCCCGCGGCAGCCCCGAGCCCTCTCCCCGGTCCAACACCGCCCTCCAGCGGCTCATTCGAGGACGACCAGAAGCCGGAGAGCACCGAGCGCTGCTCCGGAGGTCTGCGCAGGCGGGTGCGGGTTCGACACCGGGCTCCGACGGGTCGCCTCCGCGGGGAAAAGTAAAACCAGCCGCAGCGATACAGAAGACGTAGAAGTGAGAGACAGGGGTAGATTCGCGGCGTTACTCGGACGTTTTTACGAGAAAACCGACAAAAACAACGAGACAGAGTCAAATTATGTTGCCACAAAACAACCCGGGAGGTCTGCTCCTGAAGACACCGAGCGGAGACACGTCTCCCGGGGACACAGACGGTCCCCGCGCCGCCCTCGCGCCAGGTTCCCCCGCAGCCTCGAGGCGAAGCGTCGTTCAGAGGAAGAGGGAAACTCCAGGTGGGAGAAAGTGTCCTCCGCCAGCTCAACGCGTTCTTCTAGAAGGCGGCGTCGGGACTTTCAACAAGGTGATGTTGACAGCCAGTCCTCTCCGGGGACTCCGGAGGACGCTCCGGACTACTCCGGGGAGGTGGAGGAAGCGGATGCCCGGGTGAGCTCGTCGGTGAGCAGCTGGGGAAGCCCCGTGCCCAGGGTGCCCCCCTCCTGGATGAGCGCCCTGTACTTCAGCGGACACCGGGAGCACCTGAAGGTGAAGCTGGCCGAGGGAGTGGAGCTGCCCCGGGCCAGGTTCAGCCTGGAGCTGTGGGTGAAGCCAGAGGGCGGGCAGACCAACCCTGCGGTCATAGCAGGTGGGTGCCAATTAGTCATTAGGCTGTCTTTAAGCACTGCTGAAGTCAAATGACACTTTATTTATTTTTATTTTTTGTCATTATAATATTATGCCCTCTCACTACTTCTAACGCCATTTCTGTGGACACTCATGTCAGAAGTCTTAATCTCTTCAAGTAAATAATGGCAAAGTTACACAAACACACAGCTTGATTTATTAAATAACTTATGTCTTGTGAACCATTTTTAGGTAATGAAAAACACCTGCAGGATTTTTCCTAGTTGAATTGCTCAGTTCAGTACTGATTGAAGAAATTGCCAGGTAGAGTTGATTAAGTTGCTCCAAATGCAGGACTTTCACTTTCTCTGTTATGTACATTTGTGGGAGACAGGTTGTGCTACAGAAATGCAAGCTCTATCGCAAACTTCTTTAACAATCTGCCACAATACTCTTAACTTGTGCATTTCTGGAATTTGGTAGCAGAAACTGGAGTGGCTTAGTTTTTGAGTGAGGCGATGAGCTGTAATAGTCCTCAGATTCAGGTTTGGTTGGCAAAAATGTCAACAAAATAAAATAACGTAAAGCTGTTTTTGTAGGATTGGTTTTATTTTTCCCTTTTAAATATCAATAAAGAATGTGTGTACATTAATTTCTATTTTCAAAAAGTTAAAGTTTGAATCAAGGGAAGAAAAACAAAAGTGCACCTTAGGATGCCACCTAACAACTTGACCTCTTGACCCCAACATATTCAAGGCCATGTTTTCATAGTAATGATGCCATTAGCAGATATCATGTATGTAATTAGTATGACCAGATTAAGTTAATCAACCTAACTATGGCACTTGGTTGTAGCCTTCCAAACAAAATGCTAGCATGAAGCAAAGCTGCAGCCTCAGAGGTGTCTGTACTGAGCTAGAATCCTACATGCTATTGTTTTCATGTCAAACCAAAGTGTTTCCCTTTCAGACACAGGCTGTACATCTGTAAGCACGTGGTTACCCAACCACAAAAATTCCCAGTGTGTGTTTCCCTCAGCTCCTCTCCATGTTTGCCCTAGGAATTTTATTGAGTCTGAACAGCAGCCACAGACACGCTGATCCCATGGAAGCTTCGTTTTTTTCCCCCCGCATGCTCCTCTTCGCATGACGACGGGGCATCCCTGTTTTTTTGACACGAAAAAGCGTGGCATTCGAAAAAAAAAAGAAAAAAGCTGCACTTCTGACAGACAAACACATAGATCAAACAAATTGAGGAGGATAAAAGCGCCAGGGGCCGCAGCACCACAGCTGTCCAGATAGGGAGGGAGACCGCAAACTGTTACGTCCGCTCACATTTACTGTGATCAAAGATTCTACTGCAGTTACTGAACTGTTTTCCCCTCATTGCTTCCTTATGTGAGTGCGGCATTTTGTGGCACGGGCTTTTCTCTTTGTAGTGTCCTGAAGGAATTTGACAAATCTAGTGAAAAACAATGCTTTTGTTTTCTGGTAGACATGACACTGACACCAGGTCAGATCGCCTTATTGGCCTTGGCTGTTACTGTGTATTCTGCAGAAAGTTGTAAACTCTAGAATAGATATCGAAATAAACAATTTAAGGTGAACTTCAGAATTTTTTGTATAAAATGTCAGTGTTTGACAACATTCTTATATTATTTTTAGTGGGCAACAAGCAGAGAGCCATTTTGATTTAGCTAAAAGATCAAACACACAGAAATTAGAACTATACCTTCATCTATCATGCATAATATAGTAGCATCTGCAAAAGTGCAGAGTCAATGAAAGGCTTGGTCTTTTTTACTATCAATTTCTAGACTGTCTTCTCTTTAAAACATCTTTTTAATCAAAAACGTCAGGAGACACTTTCAAGACTTTTTATTCTATTAACAAGTTTGTAGAATATCTGGTATGCTTGGAAAGACGAACAATACTCTCCTAACATACTGTTGATAAACTAACACATATGAGTTTAGATATCAACTCTTGGGTAAATTTTTAAGATGCAGTCATATATTTTTTCCTTTCCTTTTTTTAACATTCACACATCTTCTGTAAGAAACATGGCAAAAAATAAATAGGCCATTTTTCAGTGTAAAACAGACAGTACTCTCTGTTGTGAACTAATTAAAAGATAAATAGAATTTGACAAATTAAAATTGTTTAAATTGAAATTGAAATTTAATGTTTTTTTCTTATTCGCTAGCATAAGGGCCAGACTTACTTGGGCCAAGGGCTGTTTCCGGCCCTTGGACTGTGGACTGTATATCATTATATCTGTATTAGGGATGTCCCGATCTGATACTCAGTATCGGAATCCGTGGCAGATACGGCCATTTTTTGAAAATCGGGTAGTATCGGATTTAGTCATGAGATCGGGCCGATCCAGTTTTCAGCATCATCATGCTTAACAACTGCTGTTAAGAAGTCAAGACACACACAAGTATGCAACCATGTCCACAGTGTGGGAATGCTTTTCAATGGAAAACAATGATGCTGAATCTGCATCTTGGAAAATCTGCAGACTGGATGTTTCTCATGGTGGAAACAGCAGGGCTCGCTTTAATACTACCAACCTTGTCACTTGGAAAGAAATAAAGCTCTCTGATCGGTATCGGAAAGACTAATCATTTAAAAAAAATCGGATTGTATCGGAAGCCAAAAAACCTGGATCGGGACATCCTTAATCTCTATACCATTTATATCCAAATTTGCTGTTTTGCACAATTGTTGAATTATCCATCCATCTATCCAATATCTATACCTGCTTATTCCTTTCAGGGTAGCGTGGTTCACTGGTGCCCATATCCAGCAGTCAGTGCGAGGGGTGGGGTACACCCTGACAGGTCGCAAGTCCATCACACACATGATTATTGAATTAAATAAACATAATTCTTAATTTATAGCAAAATTATTTCAGATAATTTGTGACACAGACCCACTTGGGCTTGCTGTTAATCACATAGTTTCTATGACGGTTGAGAGCCAGCGCCTTATGGTCACCATTTTTGCTCCATGTTGTCACAGATGCTAAATAAGCGGGACTCACTCTAGTGATATTCAACTCTATGATTGCACTGGACTTAAATAACTCTGTGTAATTGTTGGCATTTTACTGCTTATTGTCAAGGTTTCCCATCCATGCTGATGGTATTGTTTGTAAAAATAATTTGTAGGAATGGGTATTACGATTGAGTATCCTGTAAAATTTATTAGTGCGAGTTAGAGTGAAATGGTCTGTTAGGACAGAGTCTACACAGCAGACCGTCCTTTTTTTTGCTGACACTTCAAGTGCACAAAACAAGTCTGAAAAAAGTTATTTAAAATCTGTTCTATTGAATAAAGCAATGGTATTTTTCCAGCAAAGATCTAATAAATTGCATAAAAGACTTAACAAACAAACAGCAGTTAGAGTAAGTTAGGATCAGGCCGGAGAACATAACAAAACATTTGGCAGATGAAGTACCAAGACTTCCCTCCAGAGCTAGAGCAAAGTGAATATCGGAGTTGCTATAAACATCATGTTGAGCTACAAAATGTGTGAAAAGCCAATTGTTTGCTGGCATGCCTGTCAGTGCTTTGTGGCCTGCGTCCAAAGTAAATACAGCTTTAAAACATCAGCATCCAATTTGATTCAGCCCAATATTCGTGTTGCTAGTGCAAATGTTTCACAAGATTAAGACCAGTTTTTTGCCATAAACTTTGTTGTTTTGCATTACAAAAGAAATTGTTCTCATCTGGTGCTGCATGAACCACTAAAAACAACACCCTCTTCCTGTTGTGTGCCATTAAATAATATTTCCTCAGCGTGGTGTGCACTGTATTCACAGGATCTTCCCAAGCTTATTACCCTTACTTTAACTCATCTCATCTCGATGGGATTGTTCCAACACAGTTTCTCCCTTTACAAAATCACACGCATACATGTGTAAGTGTATGCGCCTGCATGCACTAAGGAGGGTGAAGGGGTTCCCTGACCCTTCGCTGTCCCAGTTGTTTGACATCTGGGGAGCAGATGTGGGTCTGTCTGTTGCAACAGCAGATGGAAACATCAGGGCTTTAGCTGGGCTTAGTGAAAGCTCGTGCCCTTCTTCCTCTCTTCATCCTTTCTTGCCGTCTCTGGCTTTGAGTGTTTGCTCTGGTTTTGTCCCAAGCTCAGTACAGCTTTCATTTTCTCAATCTTTAAGAGGCGAAGTATAATCCACTTGAAAATATAAAGAAGCTTGTTTTCTTTTATTTATTAATTTCTCTGTTCTTTTAGACAGACTGATTTCCACCCCCACACGTTTTCTTTCACTCTAGCATACATAAAAAAAAAATTCTCATTCACATTTCCTCTACTGTGTGTCCTAGGTGTGTTCGACAACTGTTCCCATTCACTAAATGATAAAGGCTGGTCAGTAGGCATTCAAACTATGGAACCAGCGGGCACCAAAGACGCACGGTTCTACTTCTCGCTTCGTACAGACCGAGCTGTGAAATCCACCACTGTCTATAGTTACCACCGGTACCAAGCCAATGTCTGGACTCACCTAATGGCCACATACGATGGCCTCAACATGACCCTGTATGTTGATGGAGCTAAGGTGTGTAGGTTTTTGTGTCTATAATTGAACTTTTATCAAGTTTAGTCACTTTGTTTTTTCTTTTTTTTTACTTTTAGTTTCGACCATAACAAGTCCTTGGTTTTTTTAAATCTGTTATTAGTACAACCCTAGATCTGAAATAGTTGAGACATTGTACAAAGTATAAATAACAACAGGATGCAGTGATTTTTAAACCCTCAGGTAGAAAAGGTTTAAGTTCATTATTTGGGTTTCTTGTTAAGTGGTGGTAGGATGGAGCAGTAGATGGACTGAAAGACTGGGACCTCGTCCACAGTAATGAAGGCTTTGCTTCAGTCAGTTGAGGTGAAGGAGGAGTTGAGTTGAGCTCTTGATTTACATCCATCTTCATTCCAATCCTCACATATGATCATGAGGTTTGTATCAAAGGCAGCACGACAGCTCAGTGGTTAGCACCGACGCCTCCCAGAAAGAAGGTCCTCGGTTAGATCCCTGGTTTGGACCTGGGGTCTTTGTGTGGAGTTTGCATGTTCTTCTTGTGCTTGCCTTGAAGAAAAGGTGAGGAGCTCCATCATCAAAGGGAAGCTTGGAGTAGAGCCTCTGCTTCTTTGGTTCTTAAAGGAGTCAATTGAATTAGGTCGGCCATCTGATCAGGATACATCCTTTAGAGATTTTCCAGGAAAGTCCCATTAGTAACTCAGTTACTGCCCTGGGAACGCCTCAAGGTCCCCCAGGAGAAGCAGGAGAAGGGTGCTGAGGAGAGGGATGTCTGGGTTGCTCTCTTGGACCTGTTACCTCCATGACCCAACTATGGATAAACAATTAGTTGATGGAGATGGTATGATGGCTAAAAAAAAAAATCCATCATAGGATGCAATTATGTTGGTGCTTTATTTTTTACTTCTTGATAGAGATTTCAAAGTTCATGTTCAAACTTCTGTAGTGTGGTGTTAAAATGAAATTATGTGTTGAAAAATGTTATTAATTTTGCCCAAAACAGTTTGAAAAGTTTATGCCACACTTTCTGGTTTTTGTTTCTTCTGTATTTATCACAGGTAGGAGAAAGTAGCCTCCAGTCTGGGAATCTCTACAGTCCCTTCATGCAGATCTGCAGAACCTTGTTTCTTGGCAGCAAACAGTCAGATGAGGGTCACAGCTTCAGGGGCCACATTGGAGGTGTGGTCTTATGGGACTATGCCCGCACCCATGAGGACCTACTAAAATACACACGTCTAATGGATACGAGCAAGCCAGTTCTAGCGATGTGGGGTGATTTCACCAATGTAAATTGTCTAATTATTTATGTGAAAATATTTATAATATGTTTAATATAATTTATCATTTAATTGAACTTTCTAACTAAGTTCAAAACTTTACCAACAAAGTGCTTCTGTTTTTAAGGTGGATCGGCTATGGACCCCTTATAAATCTGGCCTTCATCCGACTGTCGTCACCACTCCTGTACCTGAACAAGAACACATCTCTTTGTTTCTGCCCCCACCCTGTGGCCTAACACAGTGTGACAACATTGACATTATATCTGGTTACAACAACAACTGGCAGCTGCGTACCCCCAAGCGCATCCGTTACCAAATCGTCAACCTCTCAGATGATGACGGTGGAAATCCAACAGTGACATTGTCCCAGATCCAGACCCAGCATCAAGCTCTGAATGAAGCCTTCCAGCCTTACAACATCACTCTAAATCTCAGCATCCATAGCGTGAAAAACTCCAGCCTTCGACAGAAATTCATCCTCAGCAACTGCCGAATAGGCAAGATTGGGAACCGCCAGTGTGATCCGGAGTGCGACCACCCGAGGACAGGCCACGATGGAGGTGACTGCCTCAGGATGGGGCACTGCTACAACTGGAAGAGACAAGATGGGGTCTGTAACCCGGAGTGCAACAGCATATACTACGACTACGATGATGGAGACTGCTGTGATGCAGACGCTACAGATGTCCTCAAGACCTGCTTTGATCCTGAATCTCCTGAGAGGTGAGGTTATGACAACAAATCAGGGAGTAAGTTATGTGGGAGGAAAGGGATTAGTCTGTCTGTCACACAAGAAAGTATCATAAAACTCAACTCAACTCAGGCAGATTAATCAGAATTGTAAACTTGAACTACATGTTCAAATTGGTGCTCTAACCTTCTCCACTGGTTACAGAGACAGCTCAGTGGAGGGCCACAGCAGATTAACAGGCCAAGGTACACAGTTATTTTTACTAAACATCTTGAGCGGCAGCCCGCTGCCTTCCATTCGCTCTGACAGACAGGCTCACGCAGAGTTCCAAATCACATGCACAAACTCTTGCCATGAGGTCACCGGCCCACTGCTTTAAAGACCTTAATTCAAGTCCTTAATCCAAATTGGAACCACAAGCTTACACTGTACCACTAGAAAACAAAGAGGAATGGCAGGTTAAGAAAAAATTACATTTTGTACAAAAATTGACAGCTCAATACACAGCTTGACTATTGTGTTTAAAACAAGAAAGTAACTTGTTTTTCTCAAAGAACTTTGGTTGAATTGAATTGATCTCTATATATATTCGATGTACTGGCAGATTTGCTTGAAGTTTATAAAAGTCTGGAGGAATGATCTCATTTTGGCTTACATTCCAAAGACAGTTTTGTGCTACAGTTTATTTTTCAAAGGGTTTAAATCGTTGAAGCATTTAAGTTTTTTTTTTTACAGAATATATTCCAACAATTAGCATGTGAAGTATTTTTTTCAATTGTAAAAGTGATGTAGAAATAAAAAAAAAAATAGCTTTAACCACGTCAGAGCAAAATTAAAGTAGTTTAATTCTTGGTACATTCTCACAATGATTACTATATTTTTCAACGATGTTAACCTAAACAAGCTGCAAAACTGCCTGTGGAATGGCTCATCTTCTCAATAAACATCTCCTTTAGAACCTCCATGAAAGCTGAAGGCTACAAAATACTCTCCACTATTGTGATTGGACAAAAGGATTTATGTTTGAGTTAAATGTAGAAATTTGATATTGCTCTTGTCTCTTTGCAGTCACAGCTTTGAGTGCTGCTATTCAAATTTTCTATTGCATTAGTAGTTAGAAAAAAATGCTAATAATATATCTTAAGGAGAAATGGGAATTGAAACTGAAATCAAGTCAGAGAGTTAAGAGAATCAGAAATCCAAATTGGCCAAAATAAGTGTTATTGGTTTATTTCTACAGTACACAATTTCTGATTTTCAAACTCTGGAGAAATCCTTAACTGAGCCTATAGGCCCAATTTATTCATCTTTACCTTCTCAAAGATGACCAGGATGCCGTTTTTGTATTTTCATCATTCAGTCATAGAAGTTGCAAACCTCAGATTTATCTCTTTTGCCGCTCATTCTTGTCTTCAGCACTTACAATGCTGGACAGATGAAGAAAAGACAAGACCTCCCTTATGGCCAACAGATGTGACCATCCTGTTCAGCTTCCAGGTGTGAGATTCTGCAGCTGTGCAAACGTGAACGAGACTGAACCTGGAAAAGGACACTGTGCTTACTTTTACTTCTTCAGGAAGATACAGTTGACGTTCTGGGTAGAACTTGGACGTGTGTGGTCTCATTGCTTCGCCATATGCAGGAAATCCTTCAGGTGTGTCATAGTGTAATTTATGTTGTTCTGTCGTGAGCCTGGTGGGATAGAGGCAGGAGGACAGAGAGGAAAAATGTGGTTGGTAGTTGTTATGGTCAGATGTTCCCTATCACAGCCTGAGGTTTCGACCCTGCAGAGTGGAGATCAGCGCTACAAAATGCCGTTTAGCTATTGAAAGCAAACCTCAGAAGTCCCAGTTTGTGTACACTTCAGTGAAGCAGCGAAACTCCTACAGTGATCCTTGCCAGAGTTTCTGTCTATAAGCTCCTGACCCTCCACTAAAACAACACGAGTGGTTAACACACAGGAGAGCGGAGCGTCGTAAAAAGCCAGGCCCAGCAGGGTTAACAGGAGTGTAGGTCTCTTTGAAAGGTTCTGACCTTGGCTTGTTGGAAACCTGTGCGAGCTTTCGACATGCCGTTATGCACGTGTGCATCTGTGTTTGTGGAATCACAAATCGAACTTTCTCAGGCAGAAGGAGAATTAATGAGAAGATGACATGTTGCTGGCATTTGTTGAGCACCGCGAGCATTTTTATGTTCGTGATCTGGGTTTTTGATATCTCCCCTCATCTCTCTCTGAGCTCCCGGCCATCTGTTCTGATTGTGGGACCATAATGCTGCTTGCCAGTACAGGTCCAGAGGTTTTAGAAGCCAGTTTTTGTCACAACACAGATTTGATGTTGCAAGCCTGGCTTTACAGTAGTGGCAAGGCACACTACAGCGTGTGGTGGTATGAGATTTTGTATTTGGTTTGACCAAAAAGCTTACAACTTTGTCATTTCCCATCATTACATCTTAGTCTAAAACTTTGGGATCAAAGGTCATGGGTGATATGCAGTGCTAGACCTTTAATTTTAGGTAAGCTGTCTATCTTCACCTGTGCAAAATCCAATGAGGTATATTGACTAAAGGTGGCTTTTCATGATTGGATAGAGAGGTCACATTGTTAGGGACAGACAGTTTTGTTAGCTGATGAAGCTGAATGTGGGAACAATGACAAGTTAAATTTAGGTCAGCACATCAAGAAAACTCCATTTGCTATTAACAACTATTGTTTTCATTTGATAGAAATACTTCATCATATCAGGCAAAAACATGTTGCCAAGGTACAGACATCTGCAATGAATGATGTTTCTAATTGGCAGAAGCTAACCAATGAAAAACAAATGCAATTCTAAAATATAGCCCTAATAAATTATTTACATTAACAGCCAGCCCTTTCCAATATGGCATCGCGCTCGTACAACAGCGGTAGTCAATTTACCTCATTGATTTAATCTACCTCAGCATTAGGTAGACTTATTATAAATCAAAGCTGTAAATATGGCTTTTAAAATTTTATTTAGGGGTAATAATGATTTCTCATTGCATCTAAGTAACTTATCAGAATATTAATCTAGTCATTTTTGTTAAAGCAACTTGTATGATTTTAAGTATTTTGCTTGATTCTGTTAGTTTCTAAAATAGTGACCTGTCAAAATATTTTAAATGGACCGGTATTTATTGGTTTATGGAGTGGCTGTCCTGTTGCCGACTTTGCTGTTGATACACACAGTATTTGACTTGCCCACATATTTTAAAATTCATAACCAAAGTTTTCAGTTCAAGCATGCAAACCTATTTATATTTTCCATGTTGGCAGTATTATTCCTTGGGGCATCTTTCAGGCCTCAGAAGTTGAAGAGTCAACTCTTTAGTGGTCAGCTTTCTGTCATCTTTAATTGTGCAGCCTACGGTGATGGATACTGCACATAGCCTCGACTGAACTCGAAAGCAATACAGTGAGAGTGGGGTTTCCCTAAAGCGTCTTAAAATCCTAAACCTTATTTACGCAGGAAAAGCTCCCAAGAAAACACTTTTCTTATTTACTGTACAACACATGCTCCGAGGGACGGACCATTAAGTAGTGCCTTGCCCTCATACAGGGCTGCTGGCTGCTGAGATCCAACACCTTAGAGCCAACTTCAAACTTCACAGTGTATGGGATAGAAGAACTGCTGATTTATTTTATTGCCTACTACCAAAAGGTAAAGGTGGATAATTCAGCCAGTTTTACAGATTCTCACCTAAGATTTATTGTGGAGTAGGGCTGCACGATATTGTAAAAAAATTGCAATATTTAACTAAAAATATATATATTTCAGTATAGGGATTTTCAACAGGTGACTTGAATAACACTTTATGTTATGCTGCCATCTTGTTGATGATGAACCAGGATCAATCTTACCTCTTTTTTTGTGCATGTTAGAAGTACGTTTGTACGTTTGTTTGTATTTCAGAGTTATTCTTGCTATCGCTTATTGCTTGCTTTTATTTTGTTGGAACCTGAGTACGTTTGTTTCTTGTGTACAAACGTAGATTACGTCTTACATCTTGCCTCTGTGTCCTTTTTTATTTTTGTTTTCGTCATGCTTTATAGTTCGTATTCTTGCTCACCGTATTTTACCACTTTTTCTACAGTTCTTTGCAAACTTGAGTATCTTACTCATTTTTTGTCAAGATCCTCATTGTCTTCCTCCACAACTCAAGGACTCATTGAAAACACTTCTCCGAAAAATGTTGCTATTATTGTCACAACAAAATGAAAGTTTTAGCTTTATTTGATATGAAGTCGCCCACTTCCACAGGCAGAATTAACCTGTCAAAATAAAAGCTGTAACCTGTGACTGTGTGTTGTGCAATGACTTATGGTTTATTCCCTAGACCACGTGTCAAACTCGGCAAACTAGGCCCGTGGGTGACTCCCGTCTGGCCCGCCAGGGAGGGTAGTAACTGAGCATCGTCTACAACACACACTTTGTTCACAAAATGTCGTAAAAACTTGGTCAATAACTATGGGCGTTAACACTTTTTGTATGTTAGCATAATATCCCTTGATTCACTGGATAGATATTAATGAAACTTTCAGAAATACTGTACTTGACTGTACTTGTACAACAATACCTTTTAGCATACGTACATGTCAAACTTTTTGGATATTTACCTGTATCATGAGCCTTAAAAATCATAACTTTCACAAAAAAACAATATTATTCACACAGGATGTGTGTTTGTGTGTGTGTGTGTGTGTGTGTGTGTGTGTGTGTGTGGGGTGGGGTTGCAGGCAGACTGTTGGCTGCAAATAACAGCACCTGCAGCACATAGCAGGAGCAAATCAGTTTGGGAGAAGTAGAGAACTAATTTCTAGCAGCAGAGCTTGTTGAAAGATGATCTTGAAAAAATCTGTGAGATTGCTCTGTACAGTCCTGTTCACCATTTGACACCCCTTCGTGATTTGCATAGCTGAGTAAACATATTGTTTGTGTGAATTACAGAAAAGCTCCACTTTTGTTTCATCTGTCCATAACACGTCCCAGAAGGATTGAGGTTTGTCCAGGTTCTCTTTTGCGAAGATCAAGCGTTCTTTTTTATTTCTTTTCTTCAGAAACGGGGTCTTCCTTGGCCTCCACCCATAAAGCCCCACTTTGTTTAGTGTTATGGTACTTGTTGAAACAATCACATCAGACTGCTCCAGGTTGGTCTTTAGGTCTTTAGTTGTTAGATGTGGTGTTTTTTTTACCATTTACACCAACCGTCAATTTTTCTCTTCCCCCCATGTCCAGGGAGGTTCTTGACCATTTCATGCCTGGAAAACTTCTTAATAACATTACGCACCATTGAAACAGGGATACCAAGGTCTTTGGAGATGGCTTTATACCCTTTAGAGTTCTTGTGCTTGCAAATAATAGCATTTCTGATGTCTTCAGACAGCTCCTTTTTCTTTACCATTACCATGTGGAGATGAACTAAGAGGTGGCTTTTAAAGCACCAACATGATCATTCATTGGTTAATTCATGTCACATTTGTAGAGGCAGTTCTATACAAGAGATCTTTTTGTGTGATTTGCAACAGGTGAGCCAAATTGGGGTTTCATACTGATTTGCAGCAAAGGGTGCCAATACCATTGGCATGGTAAAAATTACGTTTTCCTCATAATGTTTATCTTTTTAAATGTTATTTATCAATTGCTGTTTTACATCAAGCACAAGCTATCAGCATTGAAATGTTGTTTCACTTGATGAATTTCTTTCAGTAAATATTCCATTATATGTACTTAAACTTCATGGGTGCCAATAATAGTGAGCAGGACTGTATGTCCGTATACTTGCAAAATGAGGGAGAATCCTTGTTGAGAATCCTTGCGTACAACTTGACATGTATGTTTTAGAGAAAAAATGAACAATTCAAGATGGCCTTCACAGCTAATTGACCTTAGCCGATCCAAAGATAGCCATGACCAATTCAGTTTTACAGCTATTGAAGTAAAATTTGACGTAGCTGAGCATTGTTAACAAAACATATTTTGAATTTGACATGTTCCAATGTTGCATGGTATTGCACAAGGTTTGACCAATTTAGTTTGAACTCCTTTGAACTTAGATCAGCACAAGCTGATCTAAATTTAAAACTCAGGCAGTATTCATTACTTCAAGAAATGCTTGGCCTTTATTTTCCTTGTCGTTTTGCAGATAATATCTGTTTCTTGGATTGCTTATAGCATAATAATCAGCACCTACTTACTGACTTTTAATACATATTATGTTGAGGGGAAAAACTGAGTATAAACCTTTTAAGACATAAACATTCTCAAGTAATGGTAATAATCGTATTCCCCTTAGAGTAGCTTAATCAAAAGCATAACTTTGACAGAAAGCATAATATCCAAACACAGCGATTAGGTTAAAGTTTTGTAGTTTTACCAGCGTTATTCCTACATCTGAACTTGATCAGTCACTTTAACTTTAACTTCCTCCTCTCATAAATACAACATGATACAATACTGTTGTAAAAAAATGTTATAAAAGAACAAAAATCTGCTTTATAGTCCAGAACTTTGTGCCTGTGAAAAAAAAAAAACAAAACCTCACAAACAAGATGATTCATACATTTACCAGAATGCATTTTTCTGAATCTGAGGTAATCCGACCTTGTGCTGCACTGACGCATGAGCGGAAGACTCCATGCGCATTAACATCAGTTCATAACAACCATTTTTAAAAGCTTTTATTGTTTTTGATGTGACACTTTGGAAATCCATGCGAGACTCAACTAAAACCCTAAACTGTAAAGCATGCAGGCATTAGGGCAGATGGTGAGACTCAGTGCATGGCTCACAGACCAATCAGGGCCTATTGGTGATAGGTGCAGCAGGTTTCCAGCTATAAAAGCAAAAGAAGAAAAATGACATGTGACATCACCCAGCCAAAGAGAAAAACATTCTGCTTCACACATCAAAGTCCTCCTGGAGTCATTTTTTCCCCTAATGGCTAGAGAAAGATGTGGCGATGGTGTGCTGTGTGGAGGAGATTTTAGCAGCTATGATTTAAAATTCTGTTCGGACTTTGGCAGATGTTGATGGATTGATGCAAACTATCATCTGCTAAAGATTTAACTTTTTATAAGCAGCATAAAATATGAATCCTTAAGTCTGTTATCTGGACACCAATTTAGATAGTTTTAGGTTGAAATGTTGTCCGTTAACCTTTTTGAGCACCATCATTAATTAACTTGTTACTTTTCTGGTCTTGATGAAAACCGCTTTTCTACAGTGAAGGTAACGTCACAATGTTTCTTCCTAGGACTGCACATAAGCTAAATACAAGTTCTTAATAAAATGGCACAATTTACTGTAAATTAGTAAAATAGTTAATTTTAAATTTCAGCAGCTAAGATAACTGCTGAGATGAGTGAGCAAGCTTATGAGAAAGAATTAGGTTACTATAAAACAAATACGTTTATATACATATCTTTATTTTGTTTTTAAAATTTCACACACCTTTTTCTATCAAAATATTCTTCTAAAAAGATGAAGAACACCTTTAATGTAAATACACCTTTTTTCCCATTAAATCAACTGGAACAAGTTGATTCATTGTTTGTAGACTAAGCATCAAGTTTAGTTGAATGAGTGTCAAAAATCATTTAAAAAAAGGTGCCAAACTGTACTTTGTAGAGACCTTTGGTTTTGCACCTTATGGGTACTTTTTTCATTTTTGTACATCTATCATTTTTGACAGATAAAACCATATGTTCTGAGATCTTCTTTAAGAATTTTTTTCTTCTTTCTGCTACCTTTCATTTTATTTGTGTTTCATATTTCTTTTTGTTGTTGTATGTATAGCATTTGTTTTTAAATGAAATGAAATGAATACATTTTTTAAATAAAATAAAATAAATAAATAAATAAATAAATAAATAAATAAATAAATAAATAAATAAAATATGTTGCTCAAAAACCTGTATGTACCTTTCAGCATCATATATGTGTAAGTTACTAACCCATTCTCACTCCCGACTCGTCAACATATTGACGCTTGGTCAGGTAGCTGTCTGCATCCAGTGTTGGACACGTTGGGTACCCCCCCTCGCATCAGTTCTTAATGAGAGGAGACTGAGGAGCATGTTTTCATATTTTTGAAAAGAATAGGAAGTGTGCGACAACTAACCATCCCAGACCCTGAATTTTACTTCTATTAGCCATATACAGTCTATGCCCGACCTCAGTACCTAAAATTAACCATTAATCCTGATCCCTTATATTAACCACAGACCCCCAACCCAAAGAGCCCTATGTGGCGCAACCCGGAAAAGCCGCAGGCGGCAATGTGTTTCCATCTCTCCCTTTGCGCATTAACTCTTTTTCGAAAAACCCTAAAACCACCTCCAGCGAGCGTATCAACTT
>JAUBOC010000078.1:16476076-16496636 GCA_032275365.1 Anablepsoides cearensis | reverse complement strand
ATGCGAAAAAAGTGTTTCCATTGCAGTTTTGCGAAAAACACCAATTTCGATACGGCCGAAAAACCACCTCATCCTAGCGCAAAAACATTTTGTCGAAAAAGTGAAGTTTTTTTTTTTAATTGACGTGTTTCCATTAAGCAAATTTATTTTCGAAATTCTAATTTGTGCATTTTCATGGTCAATGGAAACACAGCTTATGATGGCTAAGGTCACCCTTCATTGCTCCATCATTGCACCTGGTAGTGGATAAAATTTATCCCTCTGTTCACCAGGATCCATCACACCTCACCCTTTCATATAAGGAAAAATATCTACCTTTCCTTTCTAATGGACAGACAAGCAATCAAACTCACAGACAAGAACAGACAAATACATAAATGTTCATAACCGTAAAGTGTACCTGGTCAGTGGAACAACAAAGCACATATCTTCAAATTTTAACTGAATAAGCATGGTTTTGATTTTTTTTGTGTGTGACAGTTATTTTAAACAGTCAAAATGAGGCACATAACAATCATCTTTATCTCAGCCTCCTCTGTACCATTGTTCTGATTGGTTCAGAGTTTGGAACATACATGTAGTATAGCGTAATTAGGAACTCTGTTTCCTGCTGTCTCAGCTCCTTGTTTCATGACTCTGGCATCGGCTGCGAAGACTGCGGGAAAGACGGCGTATTTCACCAGTACGCTTATCAGGCATCCTCGCCTCGCATCTGTGACACTTCAGGCTACTGGACACCTGAGGAGGCAGTCGGTCAGTCTAAAAGCACTTTGTTTACTTGTTGCTGCAAATGTGTTTTTGAAAGAGTTTGTCTTCATAGATTTTTTTCCCCATGAAAATTAGAATTTTGTTTCATAAACAGAACCATGACAAAGTTTTTATTTTATATGACAAATGGGGTTAGTGGAAAGAACCACAAGCAAATAAATAAGACACATGGTGGAAAAGAATGGGGGAAAAAAACAGAATATGCAGAAAAAAAAATCAAATACAATGACACTTTTTATTTTCTCCCACGGAAACTCTACCCAAATATGTGGAAATCCTTTGCTGGAATTTATACTTTGAAAACAAGAGGCAAAGAGGGACGGGGGATTACTGCTTATAATGATAATAATAAGTCAATTATAGTCTTACTCTAAACAAAGGTATGCACATAGGAGAAGACATCCTGTGAGTTGGCTTTCCTCACTCATTTTCAACCATGTTTTCCACTATAAATGCAAAATATGTCTTTAGAGCTGCCTGTAGAGATTGGTAATATCACCTTGCAAATTGACCAACTCACTTAATCAGTAGTAGTTTTGTTCTTCTTCAACTCTTCCATCGAGAGACAATGAAAACAGCAATACCTGTTAGGTTTCATAGTTTATTTTTTAATATTCGTTGGAAAATCTCCACAAAAACTTATAAATTATATCATTTTAGTAACATAGATAATGTGTTAGCAGTCGTGTGGCTTGATATTTGTGACCACATGACATTAAACAGAGGAATAATTTACGAGTAATGTAGTGAGATAATATACAAATATACCACATTAGTAGAAAAATGTTAATTGGTTGTCAAAATATTATGAATAAATACCTTATCTATGGGTCCCATGAAGGAAATATCCAAAAAATAATCCTAAAGAATGTTTTGAAGCACTTTCTGTGCAGTTCCTACAACCACCAATGATTTTGAGGCATTAAATATTTGCTACTTTACCTGGGCAGCTAGCAAAGAAAGCTACTTTTAATTCAAACAATCCCAACTTTCATTTATGATTTGAAGTTTCCACTTTCAAATTACATCAAGAAATCATCATGAGAGTATGCTTAATATGGACTGATTTTCCAGGGGTCTTCCCGATTAGCATGATGGATCAAGCCAAATCTCTAAAACCACTAATGATCAGGGTGATCTACGTATGTATCAAAATATAGCTTAGAAAGACCGAAATCGGAAAATGTGCATAGTTTAGTCTGACCAAATCCAACTTAATCTCTGATTTGTTATGATGGGTCACATTTATTGTTGACCTTATATCTATTTCCACCCAAATTAAACTTCTCTTCTTCTATCATCAGTGTGTGCTATTCTTGATTTTCAAATTCAATATTGTGCACATATTTTGACATGAAAAAAATATAATGGGTAAGTTCTCCATGAACTGGTAGTTCTCATTAATTATGAATGTCAAGCTTTACAGAGAATGCTGGATTAAGTTTCATTATACTTTTAAAACAGGTATCGTGGTCAGGAAAATCTACATCTACCATCTTTGTTGGATGGTAAAGACCACCGGTGTCGAACTCTGGTCCTCGAGGGCTGCTATCCAGCATGTTTTCTTGTTTCCCTGCTCCAACACACCTGATTTGCATGAATACTGTCGATGATTCTACAGAATTGCAGAGGTAATTGAATCACTGATTCAGGTGTGTTGGAGCCCTCAAGGACCTGAGTTTGAACTCTGGAATATGCAGTGTTTGAAAAAATGGAAAAAGTGCAACACTTTAAAAGCTTCATCACTTGGTATCCTTGATGTCTACATTTTTCACGTGTATTGAGATGAAACAGAAGCAGTATAATGCAAGTGTACCAATCTTTGAAAAACAAAACAAAAAGGTCATTTTGAACTTTATGGCAGCAGCACATCTCATAAAAGTGTAAAAGTATAATAGCATGGTTTTATAGTATAGGTGATTTTATGATATTTACTATGACCTAAAGGGATTTTGTTTGTTGCAGATGACAGTTCTTCAGACTTCACCAGTAGCCTGTTAGCCCAGTTTTCTACTCTGAACCTATTTTCCCTTCAAAACTTTATTACCCTGAACGTTCAACATTTCTTTCAGCACTTGTCTGTTGTGTTTCCACTAAGCTCTGAGGTTTAGGATGAATTAGGCTCTTGTGTATGTGTCTTATGTATGTGAGTGCTCCATTTTTCTGACCGCATGAGCAAGCGAAACCTAAATTATGTATTTATTTAGTGTCATAGAATGAATATGTAATGAAAAAACCTGTCCAAAAACCTGTACATGCGTCTTTATTATGTTTTGGTTTACTCCAGGGCTGCCTGATGTGGAACTGTCGTGTGAACCCAGTCTCCAGGCCTGGAGTCCCGAGCTCAGCCTCTACGACACCAACGTGACGTCACCCTGTCCCGACACGGAGGGCTGCACCCTGACGCTGAGATTCCTGCACCCTGTCGTTCCTCACGCACTCACACTCTGGGTAACCTACATCTCCTTAAGTGAGTGTCAGTCTGTAACATATTTGTTTATCAGTTTCAGTGGTATGCGCGCTCAGTCTGGTATGCGCGATAAAGTTAGATGCTGTCGGTGGCTGAAATAACGATAATAATAAATTGCTGAGAGACTAAAACCATGTGTGGTGAGGCAAGCGAGGTGAATCCTCTGAACAATTGAAGTGTGCTATTGGCCAAACATCATACATTAACAGGTATTTGGAGATTCCCCTACTGAGATCAGAGACTTCTTCTTGTCTAACATTACTGTTTTTACAACTCACTGCTTCAGTTTTGAGACAAGACATATTGAAACATAAACATGATGTATTGCAGTAGTTGTGTTGTGCTTCATCATTGTTCCTTATCATCACATAAAACAGTTCAACTAAAATTTGAAGCAAAGCTGCAGTTAAAGTATTCAATATGGGCACATAAAATATTAGATCTGTTTTTTTTTTACTCTGTTCCAGACAACCCCGCTTTAGCCAACATCGAGCTGATTACAGAGACAGGGAAAAGCATCAACCTCGGACCACAGCACGTTTTCTGTGACATGCCCCTCACCGTGCGACTAGACACCCACAACGTGGCGGTAGCTGCCATTAAACTCTGCACCTTTGATGAGAAAATGGAAATCGACGCAGCCATGTTGTCTTCTGGCCCCGGCAGCCCTCTTTGTTCTGGCTGCCGACCTCTGCTGTACCAGGTTCAGCGTCAGCCACCTTTCACCAGTAAAGCCCCCTCACCTACGACCGAGCAGACTTTCACAGACAGGTAAAAACCAAACCCTACCATGATGTTCTCTTATCCTGGTGTTTCGCAAGTTGAAAGAATGTCCCAGGAGAAGAGTCACAGAATGACTGTGCCCCTTATTAGACTGAACAGATCCAAATAAGTCCAATTATGTCTTTTTAGGGGGTTAAGTTACAAAATATTCAGACTTTTACCATGGTCCTATACACACTGCTGCATGCTTTTAGTGAGAAATATCTTTGTGCCAATAAAGTTTGTGGTCATTTCCTCATCTGCAGCAAGGAGCTTGTGGGTCTCAAAAAAAAAAAAAAAACAGCTGGGTGGTTCCTGAAGCTCCCGGCCCACCTTTGCAGGAGTAGGCAAGTAACATGTCTGCCACTAATCTGGCTCGGAGGTTTAGAGGCACAACAAACGAGGGTGTAATATGGTGTATCTTCTGAAAGATCCTCCAATGTTTATGTCATACATACCGTCACCATATTTTGATGCATATTGTATAACAAAATATCTTCATATCGCAGAAGCCTTACTTGGAGTCTCTAGGAGTGCAGAAAAGTTGAATTTAGTTTTTTTCCAGTGCTTTATAGTCTGTTTGGGTCATATATTTCAACCAGTTCAGTTTTCTCTCATTTCTATGATGTTTTCTGAACTATAACGTCAAATTATTTGCAACAGAATTGCCAAATAAGGTCTGCACTCACCAACCACAGTTTTGTCTTCCTCATTCTCCTCTGGCTCTGGGTCAGACTCCATCATGCAATACTGGATGGACAAGTCTTCTGATGTTGACATCTTTTAATTAATTTGTAAAAAAAAAAATTCTGCTCTGCTATATAACCGTAACCCCCTCTAGTATGTTAAAATGAACCAGTTTGGAAGCTGGAGAGGACCGGGATACCCCTTGTTTGGATTTAACCCTCCCTAGGGTTCCCACGGGTCCTTGAAATCCTTGAAAGTTTGTGAATTTGAAAAAAATCATTTCAAGGCCCTGGAAAGTTTGTGAAAAAAATTACACTTGTCCTTGAAAGTCCTTGAACATTTTTTGGGGATTGAAATTCTCTATTCACATGACTGATTTTCATCATCTTAAAAAAAGAATTATAAAATAAAATAAAAAAAAACTTACATTTGTTGCGGTGGATAACCCAGGATTATGGTAAATTGACGTCATTGTTTCTGACTCAACAACTTCTATGTTGTTCAGTTTTTCATTGAATTTACATGATATTAAACTTGCTTGTTGGTAACATTCTTTGGCAGCAGGAGGTAATTGCCACTGCGTGTGGTTCTTTAATTTGAGGAAATTGGTACTGGACAATCCTTGAAAGGTTCTTGAATTCAATGTTGACCAAGGTGTGAGAACCTCCCGCTGTCCTTGCAGTGCGCTAATAAAGCTAGCAAGTAAAAGTCATGGCTGCCTCTTGGGGAGCCAGCCAGGCCACCTACAAACACCACCTTACGACCCCACCCCAACCCCCGTTTGCCCCTGCAACCACTGCTTAATCAGGTGGGGGTCAGGAGGACCCCACCGCCGCACCAAACATGAGTGGCCCTCAAAAAGGCAGTGGGACACGAGTTGATCTGAGAAACGCCTCAGAAAAGAGATGAAAGGGGGGGTTGTGGAGTTACAGTAAGGAGAAATTTAGACCAAATCATCGCAGTTCTCCTTTATATAGACCCCTGAATGATTTAAATGTAAAAAAAGGATATAAATGATGTGTCTCCTTTTAATTGAGGTTTGTCAAAAAAGTATCTACAGCAGATGATATATTAATTGCTCATAAACTTTGCACAAAACTCCACTTTAAAGATCTGAATTATCATTCTGCTGTAAAAGATAAGGCCACAGGCAGGGGAAACAGGGTCCAGAACTTACAGTATTTCTGTGTGTATGTTTATGTATGTCTGTGTATGTCTGTGTGTGTGTGACTTTGTGTATGTGTCCTCGGATGTACTAATCAGCAGTCATGTCTCAGAAAAGTGTGAGGCTGTGTTTCGTTTTTGGAAACTGCTCAGAACAACAAATGTTTCCAGCATGGGGATGCCGAGTGTAGCTGATCCAAATCTGTTTCAACAACCATACACTTAATCAAAAACTTACTGGAGTTTTGAGGCTGAGCTTAATCAGTTTATATCCTGTCTCATGTTGCAGGGTGTCTAAATGATTACTGGAATTCAAATATAAAACCACAAACCATTTATATATATAATGTTATTTTTTTCTCAGCAAGTAGCCCTTCTCTAAATATCTGACATGCATCTATTTTAATACTCATTTACGCTCCAAAACCGTACACACACTTTCCAGGATATGACAGCTGCATCACGGTTGCAGATAAAAACTGGGGCTGATTATAAATGTAGTGCGGTTCAGAATTTCTGAGAAGTTGTCATTGTTTTCACAAGCCCAAGTGGATGTGAAGTGGACCCCACTTAAAAAAAACAAACAACAAAAAAAAAAACAGTTTATATTTCAGAGGACACGTCTCTTGTGTTACACAAGCTGTAGCTAAGTGCAAAAAGATGTAAGAAGCAGTGGGAATTCAGTTATGTGGGACTGGCGAGGGCAAAGAGGGGTTGATGTGAGGAGAGGAAAAACAGTGCATTTGAGAAAAGGTGGAGAGGACAAATAAAGGAGGTGAATAAATGTGAGGAGAAGAACGATGGCTGTTAGATGAGATAGACAAAAAGAAGAAATTAAATCTAAAGTGGATGATAGTGGTAGATGAACTAAACAGGTTTTCCAAATAAAAATAAAACAAGTTCAGTGTAACTGTACATGTTGATGTATTGGCTGGAGGGTGTGGGGCTAATAGGTATCGAAACTGGCTTAAGAAGTGCTCAAACAATATAATATTAGGTTACAACAAAAAAGAGAAATAGGAAGAAGTCATTTCAGTAAGTCAACTTTCAACATTCCATCAGTCATTTGCCTTTCATGCCTGAGTTTTATATTAAAAATCATCTTATGATGAAAGTCGTACACTGATGCTGTTTTGATCCGACCTTATAAATTACAGTACGGTTAATCTGTAATATTTAAGTAAGATTTCAAAATCTCGCAATATGTAACACTTGAAGTGTGTCTGACAAGTTAGATTGAGTAGAGGCTTTTCGAGATCAGAGAGAGCGGCCATTGTTAGGGCGAGGACAACTCACCCTGTCAGTACATTATTGAATCTGTTTGCTATTGGCAGTAATTACTTTTGATTTGATAGAAATACTTGTCAGTACTTATTCTATCAGGCAAAAACATGTTTCCAAGGTACAAACGTCTGCAATGAATGATGTTTCTAATAAGGAGAAGCTAACCAATGAAAAACTACTGCCTGGTTCACATGTTGAGCAGGAGCTCTACTAGATGTCCACCGGACTTCCTGTTGCACTGTGGTTTTGTTGAGTTTCAAGTTCTGTTTTTCTGTCACCTCTCTTTGGAATTGGCTACACGTCACATTCAACAGGCGAGTTTGGGTCAAGACAATCCAACGTGTTGAATATCCCCGACTTGAGGTCGGAGCGGTCCCGATGTCCTTCCGAGCCGACTAGATCCCTCTTAACTCACCACACAAGGCAGGAATATCTGCTAATATTATCTTTAGAGCATCATGGTAATCGGTGCATCCTTATGATTGTCGGAATTGGACCAAAATTCAGCATAATTATCCCAGAATAATTATTGAACCCGAAATAATATTTATGTACAACACATTAAAAAACAAATATATGTAAATTTACACAAAAATCTAGCTCTGATAAATTGTTTGCATTGACAGTCTGCCTCTTCCAATATGGCGTTGCGGTCATACCACAGCAGTTAACCTTTCAATTTGTATGAGGTTCAGTTTCTGTTTTTTTGTTTCTGTGGCCTGTCTAATAAAGAGGGATGAATGTCATTTGACACCATGTAATGGGAAACCTCTGACAACAGACAGATTTGGCAGGAGAGAGGAGGATGTTGCTGACTATAGTGATGGTACAGAAAGCTGGAAAATAGGAATATTTTCTTATTCTTTGTTTCCTTTTTTGGATCCATAATTGATGAGGCGAGTTTTTAAAGTGAAGAGAACCTGAACCCACCAGCCGAAAACTGTGGTTGTGCACTTGTTACCTTTCACACCAGGCCGACACAGAATCAGTACATTTGAGCTGGGAAAACATAGACAAGGTGCTTTTTATAGGCACGGCACATCAAAACAGATCGATACTCATGACATCGGAGCCACTGGATGATTCACACGTTTCTTGCGATGGAGCTTTGAGGTCATGTTAAGGTTACAGATAGGAGGAGTTTCTTTGTACTTTTGTCTCCGCTGTTACGCAACCTTTTTCAAAATGATCAAAATTTACCTCACATAGTTTTTATGAGATGGCAGAATTTTTTTCCTATATTAAGGACCAGCATTCCATGAAGGAATGCAGACCACCTGCCTCTTTTCATACCAAACTTTTAGACCAAGATCATCTTGAGAAATGACAATTTGTAGCTGTCTTAGACAGAACTTGAAAATATTGTCAGTTGTGGATATTTTACCAATCAGTACTTTATAGCAGATTCATTAAAATTGAACTAGTTCATACTTAAGAAATGGCCAGGCACACAAACACTTACAGACAAAAAGATTATTCCCTGCTATTTGCCTTTTGGTGGCAGGTTAAAATACTCTACATATTGTTTCATAAAGTACCAAATGAGTAAACATGCCTAGAAAAATAATACTTGCAGTAAGCCACTGTATGTCACTCTATTAAAGAACAACACAACCTTTTCATAATAACTTAACTGAACTTTTCATAATTGTATAAATTAAAAAAATAATGTCTCATTTCTTTTCTTAACTTCCTCAGCTCTGTTATTCAGGGAGTCAAGTACCAGTACACAGTCCAGGTGGAAGCAGATGGTCTCCTCAGCTATCCCTCACCACCTCTTATCTACACACATGGGCAGTCCTACTGCGGGGATGGCCTCGTACAGGGGTCTGTGCACCTCGTTTGAATTCACTAAAAAAAAAGTAGCCAAGAAAAGGACGACGATGATGACTACGACTTCTTCTCTGCAGGATGGAGGAGTGTGACGACAGCAATCTGTTGGACGGCGATGGCTGCTCCAAGAAATGCCGAAGGGAGGCAGGCTTTAGCTGTAATGGTGCGTACCAATCACTCCACTGCCGAAAGATACGTACATCGCACTGTTTAGTCTCTTTCAAAAGAAGTCACAGCAGCTTTACAAAGTCCCACTTTAAAACCAACATCTCTGCTTCTGTCCTGCATGTAAGCCATGAGTCACGAATAAACTTTCAGGGTGAAAAAACAGTCGTTAAGCAGCCAGAAACCTCTCATTTGTGCATGCGGCAGCATTTAGTAAAAACTATCATGCCAATCAAAGGGAATTTACAAGACATAAAAGCTTCTGGCTTGAGTGGATTCCACAGACCATTAATGCAACATCACAGCAACGTAAGAGAAAACAGATGAGCTGAGAAGTATAAAAGGAAAAACAAAAATGAATTTGTTAAGTTACCAGACTCTGTTTTTTTTAAAGCATTTGGACATTTAGCTGGCTCAGAAACACCAGAAAAAAAAACTATTTTAATCAGTAAAATATACAACTCTCTCTTCAGGCATATATCTCACTCATGTTTCTTCATTATGCTTAGCCTTAGGCAATCCCTACGTAGTCGTGACTCCTAATAAATTAAGCTTGTAGATTTTTATCACAAACTGTGCTGGGGTTTGGGTTGGACAGTTGCCAGAATGTGTTTTGAAAATTGTTTTTCCAGTTTATTTCATAACCTTTATCTTAAGTAAACAAGGCTTTTCCACCATCCACACACGCAACAGTTTGCAAGCTCTTTTTTACTGGAGATCATAACAACTGGAAATGAAAACTATAGCATTCCTTAAAGGGATGCATATTGCCCACCTTCCATGTCAGAGTTTTGGACTAGGATCATTTTTATCAAGCATAGATATTGCAATCAGTTGGTGCTTATTATTTTTTGCAGTAATCATGTTGAAACAATGCAATCTGAATATTCTCAAAATATTTGGTCACAGACAGAGGATCAAAATCACAACCACTCTGACATGGACAAAAATTGATATGCTTTGAATTTGAAACTAAAATTTGTCAAAATTACATGGATGGTTAAAAATTAATGAAGAGACGTGTGGAAATATAGGTGTAAAGAAATAGTTGTGTAGGTTACTGATTATTTTTATTTATTTTATTTTTTATGTGTCGCTATTAAGGGCTATCAAGTCCTCAGTGCAGGTTGGACTCCACCAGGGCTGTCTCTTGTCTCAAATCCTGTTTGTAATGTTTATGGACAGGATCTCAAGGTGCAGTCATGGAGAGGAGGGTGTCTGTTTTGTGTGTGTGTGAAGCGGCTGGGATGGGGTCAGTTCCTCTAAATCTGAGGCCATGGTTCTTGAGCAGAAAAGGGTGTCTCAAGTGGAGGAGTTTAAGTATCTGAATGTTTTGTTCACAAATAATGGTAGGGTAGAGCAAGAGATTGATCAAAAGATTGGGACCTTGTCCTCAGTAATGACGGTGTTGCTTCAGTCAGTTGTGGTGAAGAAAGTGCTGAGTTGAAGGGCAAAACTCTAGATTTACTGGTCTGTCTTTGTTCCAACATTCACCTGTGGTCATGAGGCATGGATCATGACAAAGAACAAGCTAAAATGAGCTTCCTTCGTAGGGTGGCTGGGCTCAGGTTTAGAGAGGGGGTGGGGAGCTCCATCGTCCAGGGGGAGCTTGGAGATAAGCTACTCCTCTGCATTGAAAGGAGTCAGCTGAGGTGGTTCCAGCTGATTAAGATGCCTCCTGGATGCCTCCTTCTAAAGGTGTTCTGTGCACATCCCATTGGTAGGTGGCTAAGTGACTCGCTGGAGGAATTATGTATCCTCTCTGGCTTCGGAACACTTTGGGGTCCCCGAGGACCAGCTGGAAAGTGTGGCTGGGGAAAAAGGGATGGTTTCTCTCCTGGGCCTATTGCCTGTCTGACCTGACCGTAGATAAGAGGCAGGAGGTGGAGATGGATGGTTTCTTTCAAAAATAAACTTCCAAAAAATAAGATTAATCGAAAAATCTTACAAAGCAGTTTAGTTGTGACAGATTAAGTCATCTAGTTTTGCGTTTAAGTTTGGACCACAGGTAATAGATTCATATTTGCAATGATGCTCCTTTTCCTTACTATAAAAAAACAAAACAAAAAAAAACAACCAAAAACAATTTGAGTTTCAATGCTGTCTTTGTAAACCCAGGGTCAGGTGGTCAGAAAGATATAAAAAGTACCAAAAACATGCAGCACAACAAGGCAAAAAACAAACATAGATGCCACAGAAAGTGCCCCCGTCACTTGTGAGACCACCGCTGAACAACAATGTTCTGTGTCTCACCCTGTTTTGAAGCATGCAAACAAGCCACAACAGGAACTACACAACACGCGATCGAGTTTACCCAAAGTACTTCTTCATAAACTGAAAACTCTGCCTGTGTTCATTTCTCTATATACGGTAAAAATAAAAAAGGCTTTTCCATGACATTCCCTCATGCAGACAAACACATAAGGCTCACCGGCACTGAGAAGTTGATATGTTTTATCTCTTGGCTTTCACTGGTCTTTACAGCAGCTGTCCTGTTTATCTCCTGCTCGCTAAAAGGCTTTGTTCTAGATACATTCAGACATTATTATGAACCTAAAAGGTAATAATCTCTGTTGTTGTGGTACGTTTTGCAATACCCTTAAAACTCTGCGTTATGGAATGTTCACTTAAATGCTTTTCCTCTTGCCAGAAGCTTTATCTCATAAATACTCCAGAATATTGCAAAGAAACTGTGACAGTTCACCAGAGATCAAACAGCGTGTTGCTTTCTTTTCGAGCCATGTGTTGTTTCCACTGGCAGCGTGAGGGTAGTTATTCATGTTTGCTGTAAAGGCTTGTGGGGCTACGCGAGCTTGTTACAGGGCTAGAATTTCCATCACCCACTCAATTTATTTGTCAAGAGGGGGGGAACTGAGCGGAGGGGATAGCCTCCCCCCCCCCGTCTCTCACCAAGGTTCGCCATGCCGTGACTGAAACTATTACATCTCTCTTTTTACAATAGAAATAAAAACATCATGACTAGGAAGGAAAACAATTTGGCAATAACAGATTTATACAAATTGCAACTCCTAAAAACAATTATTCAGTTTTGCTTCTTAGTCATAGGCAGAGTATTTGTTTGGGTTTTCTAGCCACATTTTCTTGACCATGTTAAATCTCACTAAGCTGCTCTGTTTTGTTTTTGTTCTCAGTTTTACCAGAGTTCTGCAGTAACCACAACAAATGCTTCTATCTGTTGCGGACCATATGCCCTTTTTAGGGTTGATGAGTAACGATGTAGTATTTTTTCTCAAGTGTCGTTCTTACCTGCCTGTTTCAGCAAATATAAATAGGCGATGCAGTTACAAGAGATTGTTAAAGAAAGCAGGTTTTTGTTGTTTTCTTGTGTTCAGTATTGCAAAACATAATTAAAAATGCAAAACGTAGAAGTGATTATTTTCAGAAGCTTAGGTGGATGTTGAGTACGCCTAATCTTGTGTTTCCATATAGAGTCAGGAAGCCGGTATAACACTGAGTTTTCTGAATTAGGCTGCAGGGTAAAGCAGTTGGTTAGCACTTTTGCCTCACTGCAGGAAGGTTTCAGGTTTGACTCTGGCTGCTGCCTTTCTGAGTAAAGTTTGCTTGTTTTCGCTGTGTGGAAGTTCTCTCCTGGTACTCTGGTGTCCTCCCTCAGTCCACAACCTGCATGTTAGGTCAAATGGATTCTCTAGATTGTTGCTAGGTGGAAATGCAAGTGTGAATAGTTGTCTGTCTTCTTTGCCCCTATGTGGCTTATTTGTGTTACAAAGTGCAGCTTAACAACACGTTTCCCTTATATTTTCTTGCAAAGTTAGCCTTTGCTGTCCAATATTCTATGCTACAAATAGTACTCTATCTATAAAGTACTTTAAGGCTTGCGGATCATGGAACAGATTAGTGTAATTTATACAACATTGAACCCAGGACCTTCTTGCTGTGAGTTGTCAGTGCTAGTCATCATGCTGGCCTATTTGAGCAGTGCAGTTGAAATGAACATTTTGCATATAGAAACAGCCTCACCTAAATGTTGCTGGCAAAGCAGCAGTGGTTCGGGTGGCCATTGAGGTGGCCAAAGATTTTTTGTGGCCACCCCTGGTCACCCCCTGCCTCCGGCCCTGGATAACACATGAAAGTGAGCTATCTAAAATTAAACAGAGCTACAATTTCCAGCTACTGTTTGCAAACAACATTTGAATTACACCCCTTCATACCCATTTAGTCAGCATTTGTTTTCTTCAACAACCTGAACAACCTGCTATTTAAAGTATCTTTTAACTTTCATTTTGTCTTTATTTTTTCACATTTCATTCTTAAGAGGTTGACAAATGTAAGCTAAACAATCTACAGTCTGGATTTTCTCTTTCTACCATACTTGGATTAAGAATGGATCATTGTTTTGACAGTTCTTTGCAAAGCTTAATGTTGCTGTTGTTACAGATACCCAGGGTCCAATGGCAGAGTTTTTGTATCAAAATAGACCCTCAAGCTTAATATTGGGTTTCATTTTATTGATATCTCAAAATTACTTTATTTTTGGATAAATAACTGAAGTCAAGGTCCATGTCCTCCTATAATTCGTAATCTGTCAACAGCACAGAGACTCCGATTTGATTGAGTTGACATGGCTGACATTATTATTTGCCAAAGAAAATACAGAATAGATTTACGCAGATTTGGTTCACTGACAAATAAATTTGGATGACGTTCTGACAGTGGGGGAAGAGTGTCCGCAGTGCCAGATTAAGAAACCAGGTTTTAAATTCTTTCATAAATCCTGGTCTTGTTCTGTTTTCCCGTCTCCTAAGGTGAACCCAGTCAGTGTTACGTTTACGATGGTGACGGTGTGTGTGAGGAGTTCGAGCAGAGCTCCAGTGTACAAGACTGTGGTTACTTCACGCCTTTGGGGTATACAGATCAGTGGGCATCGACTGCCGCCGCGTCTCACCAGGACCCCAACCTCTGTCCTGCCAGTGCTGCCACAGGGGAGCCATCATTTCCCAAGGTATGCCACGTGAAAAAAAATAAATCCTCCACATCCTGTTGAACGAAATATCTACAATTAAACTACACATAAAAAGTTAATGTAGATTTTATGACACTGAATTTTCTACATCTGTGCTTCAGCTCATCAAGTGTTTGGGGTTTAGATCTTATGCTAATTACATTTTATTTCAGTGTAATTCTGCCTTGGTCTTAGGTTGTACTGACCTTTTTTTATTCATAAATCTGCTGCTTTGATAATAAACAATTTCAACTTTCCTCTAATGTTTGGTATCCATTTCATGTTGTGACCCAATGATCCAGGTCGTAACATGAACGTGGGGCTCAATCGGGTTGAATACATTTTGCAAGGTCATATAAATGGTCAATTTTCATTATTTACAGATATCAGATTTTTTATAGAGCCTGATAGAAAAAATTGGTGACAAGACTCACAGGATCATTTGCAGCACTTTCAAGAACTTTCAAGAAAAACTTAAGATATTTTGGCAGGTCTTTTAAAGACATAACATCTTAAAAACAATGTAACTCAACTTTTTAAAAGTCTTAATGATTTACTCTGTCCAAAAAAGTCTTTTAAAGTTTGATCACTTTAAAGTCTGCCAGATTGTTTTACCTGTGAACTTTAATTTATCTTTTCTTAATATATGGTCACATGCAAACCAGAGGCCAAGTTAAACAAGTTCTTAGAAGAACAGCTTTTTAAGCCATTTTATTTTGGTAGATCTGATGACATCAGAGTAGTCATGAGTAAGGTCACCCTGACTTGTCAAAAGCTGAAATACAAGAGAAATTAAGTCCTTCTGGATCCAAATTCATGTATTTTTTTGTGTGTACTGATTAAAAGAACCTTGTGTTGTTTACACCATCATCTGAATATGTCATCAAACTCATTTTTATTTAGACCAAATTTTGACTAATACACTTGGAATGCTCTGGTCACATCTCAATATTTGGCAATAGATTTTAAATAAAAAAGACTCACCAATAAAGAAGGTAGAAAAAAATCGAAACAGAAACTGGGTTTTCTGAGCTGAAGAAAACATCCACGTTGAATTTCACTCTTTTCACACAATCGTCTCAGATTTTACTGTCTTGTGGTCCGTAATTCAATCTTTTTTTTTTGTTCTGTGTTTTGTGTAAAGCTTTGTAGTTTTCAGCACCCAGAGGTGAGTGAGTTATTGCCCACTGAGGCCTGGTTCCCGTGCACAGCCCAGTCGGACACAAATAATGGCCTGGAACATTCATATTGGCTAAAGGTATGTGTGTATGTTTGTTATTATGGGCACATACTAATTGCGTTTTCTCCTGTACTGAATGACTGTGGGTGGCTACTCTGTCTTTAACAGTTTCCAGCTCTTCCTAATAATTTTAAACAAGTTAAAAGGCCTCCCACTTAGACTGCAGCTCAAATGTTTACACACAACACAAATCAAACAAATGCGCTGGTATAATTACACATTTTCCAGGTCAGTGGTGATCTGAGAGTTCTAATGATCTGCAGATGATTAACAACCCTGA
Organism: Anablepsoides cearensis; assembly: GCA_032275365.1. Classification (NCBI taxonomy): domain Eukaryota; kingdom Metazoa; phylum Chordata; class Actinopteri; order Cyprinodontiformes; family Rivulidae; genus Anablepsoides; species Anablepsoides cearensis. Next base: position 16,481,002 of record JAUBOC010000078.1, on the reverse strand, counting down.
CCAAACTCCATTTATTCTGTATTTACATTTTTTGGGGGGGTTATTTAATAATTCTTTACCCAAAATGAGCACTAATCATCAAAATATTTCAACAACAATCACTCCCTGTAAATTAATAGGAAAAGATTGAGTGTTTATAATTAGCTCATTCTTCATAATTAAATATGTGAAATGTTCACAAGTTGTAAAAATACTGGCATGGGAAGGAATAATCATAGTCACAAGTGTAATCTCTGACAGGTCCCGTCAATCCTAATCATGTCATAATTTATGATAATAATGCCCATCTGAAATGTAGAATTATACATAATGATCATAATATTTGCAAAATGACTCACAAACAGTGTTCTATTTTGGTAAACAAAAGGACATTTAAAAAATATGAGATGATTCATTACATGATCAGTTACCCTCATCAATTTTCAAAAAAATAAAAATCTCACAGAGATGCTCTTATTTGGATCTGGATCTGCTTCTTATATCTTGTATTCCTTTTCTATTAATCAGCCCTTCAGGTTCAGACTAAGTCCAGTCCAGCTGCTGATTTGACTGACGATTTTGCAAACTTTTTTATCATCCTTGGAACTGCAGAGCTTGCTTCTTTTCTCTCACACACGCTCATTAATTTTACTTTCTTTTTTTCCTCCTGACTTGTGCTTCTTTGTCGAATGACTCATCTTTCCATCCCCTGCTTTTTTGACGAACACCCTCTTTAACAGACTCATGCCTGGAACCTCTTTGGTCTCTTTGGTCGCCCGTCTTCTCCCTGAGGACTCTTTCAGCGTCTGAGAAAACCTTTATTATAACACCTGTGTCTGCCAGCTGTTCAGAAAATATCGCCATTTCTTTTAGATGCCTTTCTTTATCTCAGAGGCATCTCTCTTTTCTTAAATGGCTCGGTCTAAAAAGCATCCTTCAGCCATCCACTCAGCCATCTCTGTTTCTATATAAAAAGAAAACAGCTGCATCAGTTTAGTTTTTTGTGTGGAAGTTCCTTTTTCTACAGGACTCAACATTTTGTCAAAGTAATGTTTTATGTATGAAAGGCCTTTAGGATGCATGCTTGATAAGTGGCTTCTAAAACTTTGTAGTACCATCATCACATACAATCAAGTCAGGGTGAAGTCACCATATCCTCAAGATTTTTTCCACATTATTTCTGCTTCATCTCGCCTTTGTTATAATTTATAATGTTTTATAGTTTTCAGTATTTTCATTAACAATAATAAGATAAATAAATCATGTATTGGTTTCTATGTATAAACCATTTAATTTAAGGTTAATAAACACTTAGTTTAATAAACACTTAGTATATATATTTTTTTTACTTACATTGGAACAGGTGGGATTTGTTAATTCTGGAGTGGCAGCCTCTGTAATGGTTTACTTGGCCTCAGATGGTTTGTGGTCTGGGGAGCAGTATCGGAGGACTGTCACTCTTCTCCTGTCTGATGCTGATGGAAAGAACCACTCATTAGGTACTTGGATTTGATTTGTATCTATACTTAGCACAAAAAGTAAGGAAATTTGTGTTGGTTGATTATTTTTTTGTTGTACCAATAGCTGTGTCCAAATTCAGGGGCTGCATCCTCCGAAGGCTGATTTTGTCGGCCGCTTTCATCACCAGTGCCGCACCAGAGGTTGTACAAATTCAAAGACTCCTCCGATGCAGCTCACAAATGCGTCCTCCTTTGTCCCTGATTTGAGGGATAGGTCCGATGGATCCTTCTCGGTCCAACCTATCCCAAAATGCATTGCGGGACAAAGTGAGAGAAAGGAGTACAATTTAAAATACAAATCTGGCAGTATAAATAAATGAAAGTTTCAAGCTGTGGTTTTGTTAATGCTTTTGTCCTTTTCATAGACATGATTTTTAATTTTTATTATTCTTGTCAGAAATCAAACAAGCTTGTATAGCGGGAAAACGTGAACGCTCAGCAGGCCTGTTAGTTATTTTTTAAGTTAATTTTACTGTTTTATGATATTAAAAATACTCATATACTGATATTGTGCAAGTTTCATTTTAGTTTTGGTTCTGTTTAGCGTCGTCACGGTTGTTAGGCGACAGGACATCCGCCAGGGTAATGCCTGGAATAAAGCAGATGGCAAGACCGTCCAAATTCACAGCCACTTCTTTCCGGTCTTTGCAGTCTACCAAGGGCCAGGCCCACCTAGACCGGGTAGGCCGGGTCCTCCGAAGGATCCAGTCCCTGAATTTGGACACAGCCAGTGCTTCTTGTCAATCAATCTTGTACCAGGAACCTAATTGGCAGCACCTGTGGGTACCAAAAGAAAGAAGCAAGTTTCAATAACGGACAAGATCTGGCAAATTTTTCATGTGCGCAACCCACATACTCAGCTCTACTGCTCATCCCACAGATGCATGCTCATTACAAATGTGACACCATTTAAAAGGGAAATTAACAGGCTTTGTTACAAGAAGGAAATAATCTACCAAACACAAATATCTTTTATCAACATGTTTGCGGGAGCGGACACGTCTGTATCGCAACGTTTATTTGAAACCCTTTCATCTCGCCCAGGCACCCACGACCTCTCGTGCCATCGAAACCCCCTGGTGGTGAATGTGACCCACGACCTCTCTCAGCCGTTCTTCCTCACGTCCTCGGTCATCCTTCTGCTCTCCTCCCCTTTCGTGGCAGTGAGAGGGGTGGCTCTGAGGACCTCCTGTCACTTCAGCACCTTCGCCCTGACTGGGTGCGCATCAGAGGGTGGGCTCTCCCACAACTACCTACTTAACACACTCACACACACAACTGTTTGTAAAGGTATTGTAGATTATATTCTGAATCAAAACACAGACTACAGATGATTGTTCTTCTTTATTTGAAGTAAACAAGTCAAAGATAGAAGTTTACTTCCTAAATTTTGCCTTTTTGCAAATGCTGGATGTTATTCCATATTCTGCAGGTAAGTATGTGTTATAACGCATCCTAAAACCATAGAGCATTTTAGCTGGTCTAATATCCGTTAGCAGAGACTAGAGTAGGGATTACATTAGTCGAAGTTTACGTTTCTCTTGGCTCCTCTCATTCTTCTACTTCTCTCCCTTCACACCTGCAACAGCTGTTTATGGCAGCCGTGTCAGATGGACAGCTGTAATCCTCCGCAGATAAAACACGCCTCTGTCAGGTAGGCTATGCACAACCAAACAATGGGCTGGTAGAGAGGTGAAAGCAAAAACAAAAGGACTATCTATATATCAGTGTGTCTCTGTAGGTGTACAGGAGGAGGGGAGGCGTCGCGCTGCTCTGTTCAGTGTCACCGTGGTTTCAGCATCACTGTCCTCAGTGGGAGGGGGACACCAGCACACCAGGTACTCTGTCTCACCCTTTAGGTTGCTACAAATGTCTTCATACTGTAAAAATGTCTTAATATTTATTTTGAAACCATTTTATGCAGTGTGAATTTTTGAATATGAATAGTTGAGCATGGTATAAAGCTAGAAGTTTGTTATTTAATAAAAAAAAATGTTTAAATAGCACAATACGTTGATTTATCTTTCTTACTTTGATGCTTTCCTTCTTGACTTCCAGAGAACAGCAGAGCTGGAGTGTTTTCATGGTTCATGGGATCGCGTTGTTAGCTGTGAGCCTGTAGACTGCGGCCTTCCTGACCAGTCTCATGTTTATTACGCCATATTCAGCTGCCCCTGGGGGACCACTTTTGGCAAACAGTGTTCTTTTACCTGTGGACCGCCAGCCATACTACAAGGTAACCTAACGATTTCAACTATGGAATTTTAGTCAGTCATTTTTTATAAAAGAACAGTGGATCCAGTGAGCAATGTGCATGACTTCAGTGCAGCGTCAAGACACAGCTCTTGTTTAGTCTTGAACATCTTTGTCAAATTTAACATTTAGCATTTAGCCAAAGCTGTTTTCTTAGTATAACTTAATGTATAACCTAATTCATATAACCCACACTCAACTAAACGTACAAGTTTTGCAATTTAGGTCTGTAAATCATGTTAATATTCCTACCAAAAACCCAACCAGGAGATCAAACCTGCTAGAAAAGCTAAATTTTGTGTTCTAACTGAGGGTTTCAGTTATTTCAATTAAACTGTTGACTATAACAAAAAGTTGTAATAATTGCTTTCTTCAGAACTAAGTAGAAACAAAATATGTTTTTTTGTTATAAAATGCTTTTCGACATAAATGTGTTTTACTTTTGATGAGACATAATCAAGATATCAGTTAATTTGTCATATAAACGTGGAGTTGTACCGGCTATTTGCTGACAAAAAGGGCAACAAGTTTCCTTTTTGTGGACCAGGTAAAATGTACTCAAAAACAAAAAAAAGTTCCTGCTACTTTTCATTCCAGAGATTTAAAATAAAACCATCTATAACAGAGCTATTGAATGAATTTGCTCTGGGAGCCACAGTAATCTCAGGGACTGGACAACTGGGGTTTGAGTGTGGGGTGTTGTGGGGAACATTGCCCCAAAAAGGTAGGGAAAACATTGCATCATGTAAAGAAAAAAGAAGTATTATCATCTTTTACCCTATAAGTTAGATTATTTTGCTGCACTTAATTATAAATACCACACAATTCATTTTTATATTAATTGAAGTAAAAAAAAAACATTTTTTTTTTTTTTTTTTAAGAATTCATTGGCAGGCTGGACTGCAGTCATCTGTAGGCCTGATGTGGCCCACGGGCCACTAGTTGTATAGCTCTGATCAATACTAATGATGCAATGCTCAGTATTGTGATGCCTTATGAGAAGTGTTAGTCAAATAATGAGTTGAGAATGACTCAGCTATATTCACACCAGTCTGTTTGCTGATTTACAAGACATTTTTCTAACAGACATATTGACATTGATGGTAAAGTTTTAAGCAAATAAATTGCACAGGGGTTAGTAGTTGGCGAATGTGTTATTTATTTATTTATTTAT
>JAUBOC010000078.1:16404355-16431501 GCA_032275365.1 Anablepsoides cearensis | reverse complement strand
TTAATTTATTGCAAAGATATAGAAGATAAAAACTCATCCGGGTCACTTTTGACCCATGTTGTGCATCAAAGGGTTAAAATAGTTTTTACTGTAAAGTTGAAGATTTTATCAGAGGGGGTCAATTAGAACAGATTAGTTTTTAAACGTCTTTAAACTTCAGGAATTTGACCTTTTGTGACTTGGCCTAAAACTTAGCAGGTTGTTGGCAATGCTGATACTGTTCTCACCACATTCCTGAATAAACACATTTTCTGTCTAAACAAGCATAGGCAGCAAAGTAAACCCACATTACAACAGAACCTTAGCTGTTGTTAGTGTGATATTTGTTGTTCTTACAAACTGTACTTCTAATAATAACTGTTGTTCTGCCCTAAAGGTCTGTATGGTTCCATGAGCTGAAACCACTAATCAAGACTGATTGTTAAATTTCTTCTATTTTCCATTTTATTGTTACATTTTTTTCCACTGTCGTTCCAGTTTTTTAAATATTTTTATTCTTATTATTCTCACAGATTCTGTGAAATGGGTTTGTTTCAGTAAACTGCATTAGCTTTATGAGGTTCTCACTGTCTTTTAATTGCCATTGTAATTTATATCACAATGAAAATTCATACAAATAAAAATGATCTATTTCATTTGGCTTGGTCTTAAATAACACCAGCAACATGACACTGGAGCAACACTTTTAGGATGCTCCCCGATATTTAAAGCCTCATGTCTTTTAGAATTTAAAGTGTTTGCATTTTTTTACTTTATGTAATTCTGGATAAAGATAAACGTTAAGGCAATATTAATAGCTGATTTTTTCTATTTTTTTTGTTATTGCTTTCTGTCTGCTTGATAAGCTAGGAGATGTTAATAAATCCTGACAGTATTATGAGGTTTTTGAGTGCTGAGCTTACTTTTATATCTATACTTTATGTCTCTAAATGTTTTTTAGCCATACTTTCAATGACAAACTAGTTAATTGGCATTTATGCTTTTAGGATTGTCTTTGTAATGTGCTTACAGTTCCAGTGTATCCAGTGTTATGTATTGCATTCTCACTTGAGGACAATCCATCCTCATTTCCGCCTGCTTTGTTGCAACACCCCCCCCACCCCCCTCGCTTTGTGTTTAATACAGATTTTCTTTGCTAAACTTACAGGTTTTTGAGGATCATTATACAGATAAAGGTCTGAAGGGGTATGATTACAAAAGAAGAGTTTTTTTAAACTGGGAAATATTCACAGGTTTTTCATAGACAGTCATGTTAGAAGCTCATCCCCACTTCTGGATAATAATAAACTCAGCTCCAACCAGAGCCAGTGGAAGTATTGCATTTCACACGATTGATTCTTTTCCAGACATTAAAATTAACAACATAAGCCCCAGCTGGATCGTACTTCATTAAATAGTGCATTTTTGCAATATCTCAATAAAATCAGCAGCAGGGTCCACAATAACATCTTTCCTATGAAGCTCTCATTGGTTCAGAGGGTAAACAAAGACTTCAGCGTTATATTTCTGAGATGGAATGATGGATTTTTTTTTTTTTTTTGGTCAATGTCCTGATGGAATTGAAGGATTCAGAGACCATCAACAGTTCTGCTCTGGAGAGGAAAACTATGTTTATGACTCACTCCATGAACTCATGTGACATCTGTTTAGTGAGAAACAAAACTTCTAACAGGAAGAGCACAGATCTGTCCTGTAAATTCATTCTTCTAAGTACATCAGGAGAATAAAGCGATACACTATTTTCAGCTTTCTGACCCATCATCATCAATATGAATCAACCACAGTGTGTTTAGTTCAGCTGTCCTCCCTCACCCTGCGCTTTGACGTCATCCACAGTTGGACATGGAGTTTTGATGGTGACCTCACTGGGACTGGAGCGGCGTCCTGTGTTGTCTACTGCCCACAGACGGAACCTGAGGACACAAACAGACACAAAGGCACACAAAACCACTTACTGTTCTGACTTGGTTATAACTAAATCTGAAGCAAAACCTGCAGTTAAATAAATCAGATGCGGCAAACTGACAGCTGATGTCTTTATTGCAACTTATAATCCAATTAAGAACCACACTGTGATGAAGATAGTTGCATCATCGGAACAGAACTTTCTCTTGTGTTGGCTGACTTCCCTCTGTACCCAATCAGTTGTGATTTCGCTGAATGAAGATCTCCACCTTGTGGCCTGAGTGTAACTTGCAGCCTCCTGCAGTATAAAACTGAATGCAACATAAACATCTCTTTTCTTAATCAACCCCTTAAATCTAAAGGCATGTAGACTCAAGTTAAGAAGAAAGTTGAAGCATCATCATCTTTCTTTTGCCTGACCGAGGCATTAGTCTCTATTTATCATACAGTATCTCTTTAAATAATGGCATGGAGTGTGACGTTAACAGAGATATAAAGAACCAGGCTTGCAAAGATGAATGAACAGTCAGCCGAGATAAAAGAAGAGCAAGAGTTTTATCAGAGTTTGACATAAAAGGGCATACAGTATGTAGTAGCTACTTCAGATCATATTCATTCAAGCAGAGTAATCTTGTCTGTTTTGGCTTTTTTTCACATCTTTGGTATATATTTATGCAATTTTTTGCTTTGCTACATGTGTAATTTTTCACAGTTTTGTTTGCCTCAACCTTAAAACTTGATTGAACATCTTTTGGCTGACCCTTTTCCTGTTTTCCATCATATTCTTCCCCTTAAGGACCTGTGTGCGTGGCTTCCTTTCTGGCAAGCTGCGAGCGTGAACATGTTCGTGAGGTGAACTGAGCATGCAGGCATCCCATTAAGTAATACAAAGGAATACATATACAAGCACCATGGATACGTTGCAAGTCCGGCTCAGTTATGCACTTTTTTCATAAGATTGTCAATTGTTTTTCCGTATGCCTTACTAGAGCTGCAACCCATCCGGCTTTGACTAAACAGTTCAGCGCAGAAGCATGGGTTGCATCATCAGCATAGGATGCAGTACTGGAATGTTAGCATCAAATTATCAGTAGCAGGACTTGGAAATTGTGCAAACGACTATAAACTGAAGCCGTATTGTAATTAATGGATGGATTCACAGATTTAGTCGTCACATAGCAAATTTGGATGAAAGCACATTAATCCAACAGTGACCCAAGTCATCCCAAACTACTTTATAAACACAGACATGACTGTAAACAGCAGATGTGGGTAAAACAAGGGGGAAATGAGGAATGGGAAATACACGTCGTGATTATGACTTTTTTCTCGTAATATTACGACTTTAATCTCGTAATATTATGACTTTATTCTCATAAAATTATGACTTTAATCTCGAAATAATAATTAAAAAAATCTCGTTGTGTGGCCCCTAATACATAAAAAACAATGAAAAAAATATTTTATTTAGATGGTCCCAAGTAGTTCAATTCTCCTCACTTTTGCACAAAACTATTTTACACAGTCCTGTTTAGATAGTATTGTAACTCAGAAGTTCAACCTCAGGATTTGGCTCAATAAAACTGAGTCATGTTAATTTTACCAGTTTCAATTACGTGCTTCAAATAAAAATGTTTATGAATAACTGCAACTGCTTAGGGTAAATAGAAAATATTAAATACAATTTTCATCATTTTAAATCAGTTATTTAAAAAATATGCATAACAAGTACTTTAAATATTAGTATAAGGTGACTTACTTCCATTACGTAAAATGGGGAGTGCACTTACATGTAAGTGGTGTCAGGATCCAGGCAGCGGATGATCATGCTAATGGAAGAGGACAGCAGGTTGGGGATGTCCCCTAACATCACACAAGGAGATCTGGCCCCAGACAGGATGTCATCAACAAAACTCAAAAGGGTTTCTGCAAACACAAGAAGAAAATATATACGATGCTTTTAGTGAGATATACAACATTGTAGACAAACTGCTGTTTAGGTCTGTATATAAGTGATGCTACACATTTAGCTGTCACAGTCATGAGTTGTATAGAAGTAAAATATCCCAACATAATTTCCAACCTGCACAAAAATGACTTGGTTAGGTATAGAGTAGATCAGAGTTTGTGAAATAATGACACACAAGTCTTATAGACTCATTCATCCATGTCAGAAACACAGATTCACCTTAAATCACTTGATTCTCCTACCGCTGTCCCCCAAAAACATAAATATGACAAACCCCATTAAAAGATGAGCATCAAAACTGAGGAATGATTTACATTTTGATATTTAAATCACATGCTTATACCGGTGTTGTTTTTAACAAGGCAGATAGTCTGGCTCAACTAACAGCAGAAACACTCAGGTTGTAAAAATGATGAGCACAAGTTTTCTGAAGCACAGCTCACACTGTGAGTACACTGTGTACCAGTGGGGCCTCTTCCTGACTGGTCAGATGTTGTTTCACAGAATTATTGTGGACATTAATAAAATAAAATTGACTTTGATTTATTTTACGAGCGCAGAAGGTGTGCTCAACAATGGCAACAATTTATTCCTTCAAAAAATAGCAAACATGCTTGGTGAGAGAATTTTAATAAGATCCAGGCAAAGGCAGATAAATCAGAGAGCCACAGTGGGGATATGGTTTGCACCTGTGGCGAAAAGAAAAGGGTGTAAAGGGCCTTGCTGATATCACTCCGAACATGCTGCCCATAGTCTTTGATTTTACTGTTGCAGTCTGATGTTCATAAAGGCAACTTTATGTGGAGCCATTTATCCACATGAATTTTACAATCTACAACACAACAAAACTATTCAAGCCTTGCCCATAAAAAAATGTTTTCTATGGCAATCATTACAAATAAATTGCCAATTTTCCTAAAAAATAGCCATGAAAGTAAATAAAAATACTATTATTAGATATTAACGCAGCATAAAAAATGTCAACAAAAACCAAAAGTAGCATTTTTTTAAACAAAAAAAGCATAAATTTAGTATTTTTTTTCATTCAATGATTTTGGACAACAACAGAGAAAAAAGACTCAAAACTATAACAATATCTATTATCTCAAGAAAGAAACACTCAAATTCAAAATTAAAGATTTATACGTCACACTCAAACGTTACTTAGTATAAATATGTCTCACGTTTTATGGAAGCTGCCATGTGGACCCAAAATGTGCACATACGTGTTGTAGGGCTTTAAGTACCGCCTACTTCCACAACCACAATTAAGGAGATACATGATCTTTCTACTCAAAATATCAAATGCATAATAAATAGTATTCTACAGCTAAATGTTTGAGAAAAAATTACATATTTAAACAGAAGTAAGAACTAAGTAAATCAACAAGAATCAACACCTGAAAAAAGAAGTCTAATGTTCTAATAATTTACATGGAGGCATGGGACTAAAGTAAAAAAAAAAAAAACATTCAATTAAGTACTTCTTCTCTTTTTTAAATGTTCCAATATTTTGTAGTGTATCAGTTACATGTAGTACTTCTTTTAGCAGTTACAGCTACTATAGTAATTACTTAGCAGGTGATCCTCCAGCTCCTATGTGAGCTCTTCAAGACTCAGTTGGCATCGTGTGGGTTGGTGGTGACACACAGCTAGTTGTGTTTTCCCAGCTGTCAAAAGGCCAGTTGGCCAACAGGGTGTGTGTTTCACTGGAAAGAGGAAAAATCCCTCCATCTGGAAAGTCAAATCCACTTAAGCGCAACGATGTGCAAAGTGATGGGTGCTGTGGGGTGGTCATCTGTGACCGTCCTACACAAGCAATCCTGTCTCCGAGTGTTTATTTAGGGTTTTTTTTTGTATGATAGACGCCCTCTGGTTGTTCCTTATATGGGAGATGTCCCTCGGTACGAGAGTACCTGAGACTACGAGTACATGTATGCTGAGTGATTGCTGCTTTGAGGTGGTCACCGTGGTCGTCATTGGAAACCTCCTATGTCACCATCTAGCTAACGAGTTCCAGGGAAGCACAGAGGTGGAACCCAGAGATGGAAAAGAAGACAAGTGCGGCGAAGCTGCCAGAGAACGGTGTTTATCCAGAACTAAGACTGACAGAAGAGTGAAAGGTATAAACATTGCTGGGGCATGCTAATGAAAAGTGACATTGTGGAGCTGTGCACAACTTAGTATTTTAATTGCAATGCCAGGTGGAATATCTTTTAAAGCCCTCAGTGGAAAATGCAGTGTGGAAACCTGTTGAACATTTCTTTTTACTACCCAAGAGGAGAGCTTCTCAATGGGCAACTGTGCCCAACATCAATTTACAAACAGAGTCACTGTGTGTCTGAACATCCCAATCTGATTTACCACTGCTACCCTGCTAAAAACCGTAATACCCACAGCAAAAGTTCAACTCTAATTAACACTTACTGGGTATTCTCAATGGTTATTTAACAGCCAGAACAAGGGTGATTAGTGGTGAAAACTCTCAGGTTCATTTCTCAGCTGGGGTGAGTTTGCATGTGTCTGGGTTTTCTGAGTAGGCTAGTTTCTATCCATCTGGTAAAAGTCGCTGTGTCCAAATTCAAGGTCTGCATCCTTCAAAAGCCACTCATTTCTGGTCTTTGAGGTCGACAAAGGACCAATGTTGACGGGGTATGCTGGGTTCGAAGGATGCAGACCTTAAATTTGGACACAGCCAGTGTTAAATAATTTTCCTTGCATCCTTGTCTTTCACTTTTTACTGCATAATCGTAACAAACCAACTAAAGACAAGATGCGCATACAATTTTCTTTAACTTCAACATGTCAGGTACATTTGTTGAAGATTCTCTTTAAACCCTTCAAATATCTATCTGACAGCTTCCATGTTGCGTCCTTTTGTCGAATACAAAGCTGACTGAAAGTGGAGTCAAACCTGCTGATACTTAGCAGGTGGTGATAAATGGGAAGTGTCCTTGTTTGTCTGGAAAATCCATTTTTGCAATCTTGGCCTTGCATCAATCCCTGAGCTCAAGATGCGTAGTTTGTTTTTGGCGGTGTCAGACTAACTATGATTGGAAAATTGTTAGCAAAGCACAAACGGGCGATCCATTCTCACATACTCTGATCCCTTCTGCTCCCTCTCCCAAATGGCTGTAAAACTGTGCAGAGGAAGGAGAGTGCATAGTCTTATTGTTTATGACTCATCTTGAACTCTTTTGCTTAAACAAAAGTCTGTGCTCATTAAAAGACATTAGTGCAGATATGAAAAAAGGAAAAACATCCCAGAAACTCAGGCTGTGGCGAACTAAGACACACTTTTCAACCTTTTATATATACAATTCTTCCTCTCTGTCTAATTTGTTTGCCACTCTTGTCTGTAAATTAAATGAACCAGCAGATACGTAGCTCATTTATAATGATTCCAGGAACTACAGTATGCACTACCATGATGGAAGGAATGTCTGCTGGGGGTGGTCTTTTGGCTAAAGGAACAGAGAGTACATCTAATTTGACCTTCACAAATATTTTGGTCAACAGAGACCAATAACACTGTGAACACTGTGTGCTGCCACGGCATTTATGAACATGACTCAACCCAAGCGGGAAAGAAAAATAAAACAGACTCAGAGAAAAACATTGTGCATTGACTGCTGACAGGCGAAGATGAAACTGATAGTGGAGGTAAATCAAAAAAACATGCCAAGCTTGTCCTGATTAATATAAAATTCCAAATAAACCCACTTTTTTTGTTTGTTTTTAAATTGTGACTTTGTTATTTTTCTTATTGAGAAAAAATAGCAAATACAAGATTGTTATATATTGATCTTTTTCCTTTGACACCCATACTGTATTCTTCTGCTGAAGAACTGAGTCTATCAACAACTGAGTGTTAGGCACAAGTTCATCACTTTGGTTCATGTCCCACAAATTAAAATTATTTCCCATTTATGGTTCATGGTTCTAAATTCTGAAAAGATAGATCCAAACTTCACAAAATGAGTAGTATGACAAACTATTTCCCGTTTATCAACTTTTTTCTGTAAAACGTTTCTAAAATTGTGAGCTTCCGGTAAATATTGTCATATACATGGCACCCATCCCAGTTTAAGTACTTGATATACCCAGTTTGTATTAGCTCAAAGACACTTGTCAGATGTTGAGTAATGTCTCAAAGTTTTATATGTAAGCTGCTGCTGTAATTTTATGATTTGGGTGAACTTTGGCTAAGTGATCCTGTTGATTGCATAGACAACCAGACATGAAGGCACAACTTGGCACAAGCTTTTATGTTTTTATAATTAGGTCATGTTCAGTTTTTACTGTCCTTGATTGAATATACAAGCACAGCAGACAGGTCATAGACACTACCCATCCATCCATCCATCCATCCATCCATCCATCCATCCATCCAATTCCTAGAAGTTAAAAAAATAACCATGATTTATCATGTCAATTAGTAAATATTTGTATTAAATTTATTCAGTTCATTGTCACTTTTAATGTGGCCAGAATGAGCTCAGCTCTGTTCAAGTTCATCAATGGTAAATAGCCTAAACATGTATAGCGCTGTATCAAGTCCAAGGACTCCAAAGTGCTTCTCAATACACACATTCACACACTGATGGTAGTAAGTTACATTGTAGCCACATCTGCCTTGGTTCAGACTGACAGAGGCTGGACCCTGTGACCACCACCAGCAGGCAAAACAGGCAGGTAAAGTGTCCTGCCCAAGGGCACAACGATTGAGAGCTGATAACAGAACAGTGGGAACATCTCACCCCAAAAAAATGAAATGAAATGAAACAAATCAAAGCACTTGTACACAACACTAGAACAATTGACTGCATCCCTTTTATAAAGAACAACAACAACAAAAAAAGACACAGTCTTACGCATTTCTGAAACTATAAAAATTGCAAAATAATCATTAAATTAAAATTTGAAATTTAAAGTTTTGTAGTATCTCAATAAAAATAAAACATTACTCTTCTTTAACAGGCTTTTAGTTTTGCCCTCCATCAGAAATCCTCCACAGAAAGCTGGTGTTGACAGATCACTGACTACTTACAGACATATTTCAAACCTTACCTTAAAAAAAAACTATAAAAACACAATGTTCAGAGGAACTCTAGAGTGTAAGCATTTTATTACTACCTTGTAGTTTTGATTTCTGAGCCTGTCCCATCATTGCACATCCTCTTGCTGGTTGTGCAACTCTCTTTAGCTTTAACAGAGCAATAATATTCTTGATTTACTGTGAGACAGAGTCCATAAAGGAAATCCCATTTCCATTGTGTGGAACTTCCCAATGCAGTTTTCAATCAAAATGTAAACTCCTTGCAGCGCTCCAAGTTTAATGAGATAAAACGAAATGAGAACAAAATGTGCTTTTATTATATTGGACGATTGAACATTTTGTGTGAAAGCAGCAGTTTAACATCAATTTAAGTCAGAAAAAGAGTTAAATATGATTTTTTACTAGGAAATAAAACTTAATTGCTGTTGAAAAGGCGACTTTGATGAACTCCGACCTAAACATACTGATTGGAATATAGTAGTGCAACACTCTGTTCTTTCCAACATCTGAGAAACCAGAACTTGCATTTTATTTTCGGACCAGCTGGCCTTTCATGAAATGACACTGGCAGATTGTTGAAGGTTCAGTTGGGAAGAGTTGTAAATCTGTCTATTTAGTAAAATCGGTAAATCTGTCTGAGGCAGGAAATGCTGTTCTGATAATTCCTAAGTAAGGAAAAAGATTTGAAGCAACCAGTCTGGGAAACACTGAGGCTGTTGAATATTGTGGACACAAAAAGGGATTGAGCAGCTTGTTTTAAACAGATGTTGGTAGCATCGCTCTACCACAAGACATGAGCTGGGAGTCTCGAGGGATGGGGTACTACCAGGTAGCTAATGTATGTTTTCAACAACTTTTGGTTTTATCTAATTTGTCTCAGTGCCTTTTTTACAAAATTAATTTTAATCAGCTGTTTTGAAATTGTTTTAACAGATTTGGCCATCAAAACCTCAGTTATAGTTTAAGCTCATATACCATAGGTCACAGTGTATTTGATCTTCTTTGTTGGACATTTTGTCTTTCTATTTTCACTTAAAAACAGCCCAAAGCTGAAATGCAGTAATGGATTTGTAACACATTGTGTAAAAACACGTTTTATTTCAGAACAAAGCAAATAAATACATTGAGTGTAAAGATCCAGTTTCAAGGAGGATCAAGAACCAGAACTGTGAAGAACTTGTCATTTAGCTGAAGTTGTTTACCCTCAGCATTCTTAGAGTATGATTGACTGGAAAAAATCACAAATTGCCAGGAGACTGATTTGAGTTATGGGATAACTTTTGAAGTCCTCACTGCTGTCGTCAGTTCAGCTGTTCAGGCCAGTGTGTGCTCGTGTGTGTGCGTGTTTGTATATGTGTCTGTGTGGTCTATCCACTGCTGTCTTTTTTTTTCTGCTTCCTAATGGAAAGGACAGGTGCTTTAAAGATGATCACATTTTTGCTGTGGAATTACTTCAGTATAGAAAAAAATGCAGGTTATGTCTTTTTATGTGACATAATTCTGTTGTATTTAATTATAAAAAAACACTTAACAAGTTCTCATGACTTGTAATTTTAAGTCTGGTGATTATTCAGATTTTAGTTGGAAATTATTTTGAGATAGATTGGATTTTTTTCTCTTTATTATGTATCCTGTTCACCTTCTGTAGAAAAATAGCTTGTTTGGTTTAATGCTTTAGAGTAGGTTTTAAACATTAAATTTGATTACTTTCTGTGATGATGCTAACTGTGTCAACACAGCACTCATCCAATCACCAGACAGACACAAACAGTAGGAGTGTTAAGTGTAATCAAAAGGAAATCTAAAATCATAATTAGGCTTAGGTTAGTGGAGGTTGTATAAACTAATACATTTAAACGTGTAAGAATAGTGCTTTTTTATTAAAATTGCTTTACAAATCTCTTTTTATGCTGAAATAAATTGTTTTGGAAAAATAACATGATGAAATTTGTGAATCATTCCGATCTTCATTATTACATCCCACTGTACTGACAGCATTTACAAGCTTTTATGAATAAAAAATATTACAGGAACATCTTAAATTTTTTTGGTTACTTCCACGGCAATAATAATAAAACAAGATGTCTGATAAATATGTGAAAATGTTGTTTTACCCCTGTTGTAAAAGAAAGAGCATTAATTAACTGGAGTTTTTTGATGAGATTTTAACACGCACACATTCACCACTGTCTGAATTACAAAAAAAAAACACCACTTTAAGCAGTTATGTTAGGAATTTTATGTCTTAAAATGAGCTTTTAAATAGTTGTACTGGATGTTTCGGAACAAAACACCGTACTCTGTGCCAGTCGTCTCATTTTCCTCCTAAAGAAATCGTACCGAGAGGATTTTCCCACAATACTGGCACTTTAGAAAACATGAAGTTGTATGACATCTATTAAACTAGGGGGAGAAACTCCTGGAACAAGAGGCTTCATTCACAAGTCAAAAAACAGTTGTGTGATTTTTATGGCGTTTGAGTACGGAGGACTGGAAGCAATTGAAATCACCCCAAACTATATACTTATTATCTTTAAAATTACACGCAGTTAACAGTGTATTGGCACAGTAACAGCAAATGGAGCATAATACAGCTGTGGCAGCTGATTTGTATTTCAGACAGTGATTAAACGTCTTCCTTTTTGTCTCCTGCAATGACAGCACTGTGTTTTACTGTGAAAGCAGTTGTGCCCTTACAAAGAGAAAAGCGTATCCTGAACCGGATGAACTGGGGAAAAGGAGGTGGGGGGAAAAAAGCACCAGTGAAAACATATACTGTACGTACTAAAACACATTCTGCCCATAAAAGCGAACACCTCGGCTTAATTGGTCTTTAAGCCTTTTTTCTCCATCCAATAACAGGTTTCATTACAGGCTGCCTGGGTATTCGTCCACTTCTGTTACAGCTAGTTACAAGAGAACTGTCTGCTTTAATTGAAAGCTACTCTAAAACATACACACACTCACAAACATGTGCATACGAGCAGCAAAGCTTTAACAAGCAACATCTGGACATGGCCACTTCCCTTTCCATTGGATAAAGAGACGATCAACACAACATCCGATCACAAAGTCTTCAGTTACAACCACTAGCAGACCATCATGTTTGGCCACATGGACAGGATTGTTGTATGATTTAAACATCTCATTCCGCTCAAAGAGGTAATTGGGGGAAGGAGGCAACACAAGGATGAAGCGGTTGGTTGGCCAGGATGCGTCACTTTATCCTCTGTGAAAAATGCGAGAGAATCAGCCCTCAGACCTCCGTGCACTTTCTCCTCGTGTTGTGATTGAAACGCATGTTCCAAAGCCGCATTTGCGTCACGCCAGTTTAATTCACATCTTGTGAGGGGTGATACCATTTTTTAAAATAATTTGTGCATCTGACTAACTGATAACCGTGAGAAGAAGTATTAAGCAACAATTTTCTTCGAATGCATCCAAAGTGAATGCAACACTGTGAACATAGCCGGACACAATACACAAGAATACATTGACAAGACTTAAATGATTTCTATTGTCAAACATTGTAAACAACAACTTAGTTACAACTCCATGTTTGTCCAATTAATCTGAAGTGAACTCCCTTCCCTTAAGGACAGTTAACATGAACAATATCCTTAAGTGCTTCTGGAAAGCTTAAGGTGTCTGTTAGATGTTTGTCTAACAAACAGATAGGTTTCCATGTCTACCACGTTCACACCGACTTGATCCAGATGTTTTACTTCCTTGCGTGACTTGTAAGGCACGATTCTGATACCACTTTATTCAAATCACAAAAATATCTCACTTCCTACAGTCTTCCTTTTAAGTATATCTAAATTGATCCATCACACACAAATATATTTTCATGGGACAACATTTGTTGTAGCCTTAAAATTTGCAACTGTATTTTGCGAGTAAAACCATTTTGATCATGTAGGAAAATGTCTTTAACTTATTTCGATGTAAGCGACTTGCCTAATAAGATACCCCTACCAATTAAAATCGGCCAAGAGAGGGTTGTTTAGAAAAAGTCACAAACCAGGAAAGGGGGGTAATAATAAGAGAAACAACATACAAACCATAGACAGCATTGACTGAAAGGATTAGAATGCAACATTTTTAAGTCTGAATTGGAAAAAAAACCCTCAGATGAAAACTAAAATCAAATGTTCAGTTGCCTATGATTGGACTTAAAACGATAAACGTCACCAGCACTGCTGACAGAGATGGATAACTCTTCTGCAGAGATGTGAGAATCTGTTTAATAGATTACTACAAGCTGCACAACGCTGGGCTTCATGGAAGAAAAAAAAACATTGGCGGCTCCCTAGAAACATGTGGAAAAAGGCCTGTGGTAAAACTGAACATGTTGGCCATCATAGACAGCACCATGGCTGGTACAAACCTGGTAGCATTAAATTTTGGGGATTCCTTTTAAAGTGAGGGTATTATGTATTTTTCAGACATATAGTTCAAATCTATGCCACAATCAAGTAACTATTAGCCTGGCCCTTGCCTTCCTACTCAGTTCTGCTTAATAGTTTCCCTTCACTGCTCCGTCTGGGATTTCTCCCATAGACAAGGATTTCTTTGGGAGAATTTTCGTCCGGGCCAATCAGCAAACAGAAGGCGGAGTTTTGAACGACGTCAATTTTCTGCGCAGTGTCTGTTAGTTACTTTAGCACACGGCAGTGGAGGAAGTGAATGAAGCCAGTCCGTGTTGATAAGGCTTCCAAATTAAAATAAATTTGTCTGACAAAGCCTGCAGCATCATTTACAACCATCTCGTTCGGCTCGGTACTTTTTTCCTCTCAGTAGAGTTGTTTACGGCGTACACGATTTCTGGTTAGCTTCTTAGCTTAACCACCTTCACAGTGGAGCTGGCACACGTACATCGTGGCCAACAGATCCAATCATTATAAACTTCAGCAGAGGCCACGCCTCCAGCAAGAATCACTTTTCTATAGCAGAGAGTCCAGACCCTCATATGAAGCAAAGTGAAGGACAAGGGTCTGGTTTTTACCAGGCTAAGTAACTATGTTACCTTCAGTTGTTATGAAAATGCTGTATCAAAAATAAATTGGACTGCACGTCATAGTCATATCTAAACCCCTTAAAAATGGCTTCTTCCACTGTAGGAACCTCCTACTGTTTCCGACACTCCAACTTCAGCACGTCATCACAACAATGCTCATACAATTTACAGCTGGTTGCAGATGAATGGGTGGGTGGAGGGGAAATTGATTAAAGTTGGGGGGAAATTGGATGACATGAAATACAAAGAACTATTTGAAGGAAGCCTGTTTGAGTTTTCCAGAGTTTTTGAGACTAGAAAGGACGCTCACCTTCCCGCAGGACAATGAGCCTAAGCAGACCACTGAAGCAACCTTCCAGGGGTTTAAGGAGAAAGTTAAATGCCCTGGAAATATTCTAGTCACAGCTCAGACCTCAGTCCAATTGAAAATCTCTGCTATGATTTACAAATTGCTGTACACAGGAGGGGCAGAACCACCTTGAAGGGCTGGAGTGGTTTCGTACTGAAGAATGAACAAAACCCCGAGGTTAGAAGAGCCAAACATGGGGAGACAAACTCAACATGTTGCTAAATGTTTGCTGTACAGAGTATTTAAGCATTAAGTTGCATTTAGTTGCATTGTCTCAAGTCTTTGTCTTATTTCTTCTTGCAAAAGAGAACTAATTTAAAAAGAAAGCATCTTCAAAGTTTTGAGTTGAATTGAGTTGTATCAAAATGTGAATAATAACTTCAAACTTTACTGGCTGGATGAAATGAGCGTGCAGGATTGATGTAGCCCTGGGACTAGATGATAATCAAATGGTGTTCCAGTTCAGTTTAACTTCTGGAATATAACATGATCATTTAACAAATAAATAAATAAAATTCAATAAAAAATAAAAAAAAACAGGCTGCAAAAGTACCATTTTATAACAAGAGTATCAAATGAGTTATGAGAAAACTGTCCTTTCTGGAGTACATAATGTTAAAAATGAGGAAGGTAATCATTTGAACACCCAGTACCTTGTCATTAATCCGAGGCAGCGTGCACACATATCTTCCTGTGTGTTAGTCATTTTTACATCCAAGTTTAAAGCAAAGAAACCAAAACCCTGATGGGAAATCATTCTTTGAAGATGAGCTATTGTCTTTGACCTCAGTAGAACACTGAGCTCCTCACGAAGATTGTCCAATTTATCTTCCAACACAGTGAAAAAAAATACATTTTTCATGCTGCACATATGATAAAATTACGTGGTATCATACAGCATTATTTGTGCTTGTTTAGCCACATTTCCAATTTATAACCTATGTCTATTATTCTCTCTGTTAAAATCTGCTTTTAGGTTTGCATTAGAAAGAAAATGAAAATAAAAGTGATCTACAAACTTTGTTTTTATGATTATTTTGTTGTTGTTATGAGGTTTAATGAGTTTTGCGAACAACTCAAAGTAAAATAATGCTAATTTTTTGCTACTTTACAAAGTAATACAATCTAGCAACTTAATTTATTATAATTGTGAGTAAAGCAGAGCATAATTTAAACTAATTAAATTCAAAACAGGAAAATAAATAAAGCTATCATTTACGTTGTGATAGAAGAGCACATTCATGAATTCTTTTCTTATCAGTTTTTTTTAGCATCAGCTGTGCAGACATAATCAAAATTTTCATTTGTACATGATGTAAAAATATTTGCCCTAAAGCTATAATACAGAGGATTTTCTCTGGCATGGCCTGCTTCAGAGAGGAAGGATCTGTTGTGCATCTGTTCAGGTGTTCAACACCGAGTTCAGAGAGTTCAGTCCGTTTGGAATCCCTGGGTGGGGTTCAGGATGGAACACACTCAAGTTCGCTGGATGAAAATATCTGTCAAACTTCATAGAGAGACATGAAAAAACGCGCTGACAGTGTTAAAGAAAAATACTCAATACTCAAAGGCTGAACAGGGACCAAATAAATGCTTAGAAATCATATTCTGAAGGCTTGGATGACAAGAAAAAAACTGGTTAAAGATCAATGATGAAGTTTATAGTTGACTTTAAACTTTTAACACTCGGAGCAGAGGAGTGACTTTTAAAACTATGGCCTTGTTCACACTGTAGGTCTTATTGGAGACGTATTATGCTTCTTTTTCATATTTAAATCATTCAATTGGGGTCTATATAAACTGCAATGCTTTGGTCTGAATTTCTCCTTATTGTTACTCCACAAGCCCCTCTTTTACCCTTTACCTGATGTGTGTCTCAGATCAACTTGTTTTGATGCTGTCTCTTTAAATCCAAATGAGACACTTCACTCCCTGCCTAGTAAAGAAACTAACGTTCCTTGCGCCTTGATCCTACAAGCTGCACAGGGTAGAAACACAAAAACGTGTCTGCTATCTGTAATTTATTGTAACTGCTGGAACTTGTTAGTTTAAAAGAATCTGTAGTCTGTAGTCGCTTGTGTGAGCATGCTTTCACACCTGGGGAGTACTTCTCACCCTTATAGAGGTGTTACCAAAAAGTTCCACGCTGAGACCTGATTTTTGGACAGCTTCGTCCAGTGCTCGTCTTTTCCACCTCTCTCCAGAGGAGGAAGTTTGTAGGATACGTTTGCCCATGTAACGCCTTGCCTCTGTCAACCAATCCAAGAGCCAATCCACAGGCAGCAGTCCGCTGACATCAAAATCGTAAGCGTTCTATACCCGTGCTTAGAAACACCTCAAAGGTGATTCTGAGTTTACGGTTGGAACCAGAAATGGAGACACATTTGGCCGAGGCTGAACCGAAGAGCACCGCATACAGGGGTGCAAGTGGAGAGGGGTATTAAGAGATCCAACTATATAGCGGCACAAAAACTTTTTCATTTACAAATTAATTAAAAGATGTCACAAAGGGAAGACTTGTCCATCCAGCCTTACATGTTGGAGCCAATGTCTGACCCAAAGCAAGAGGAGAAAGAAGACGACAAAATTGTATTTGGTAAGTGCAAACCTTATCTAGAAGCTCCACTGCAAATGTAATAGTTCAGAAAACAGAAAATCAAGAAAACTAAACAGATTGAAAGATGACCTAAACAGAATATAAAGATATTTACGAAGCATTGGGAGAGTCTTACTATCCAAGTATACTTGACAAAATGCATTTAATGGCTAAAAAACTGGATTTTGCATAACTCCTTTTTGATGCCCAGTTCAGATATTTTGTCAAGATCTGATTAGTTTAGCCTGGTTGTTTACAATATAAATAAAATGTGACTACCATATAATTGTGGACAGTGTTTCAGCATGCGCAAAAATAAATAAATAAATAAAAAAAATAACATCTCACGCAGCATGCGTATGGATATGCTATATCCATACTATATCCATGGATAGCATCATATGGATGCTACATGTTAGCCTGTGTCTGTCTTTTCTGAAGTTGTTGCGTAATCAGAGCCGACTAAAATATTATTTGCCACGCTGGTTTCATCCAGCAAAATTAGTCTTCTGGAATGGGAGTCGTGTACTCAAAACAGAGAAGGATAAAATCTCTAGTATAGATCAAATCTAACACCAACATTAGTATTACATCTTTGTGTAAACTCTAACTCATCCAAAATATAGAAAATCTAAAAAGTAATTCTATTTTTGCTAAAGATGTGGAGTTTCAAGCTTTGTACTGATAATATTAATACCTAGATTAAACTTTACATCTTAACTTTAATGATGTAAAAGTCAGATTAAGTGAGAGATGACTGTTTAGACTGAGATCATTATGAAAATCGTCGCACATGTGCCCATATTAGTACCACATATGAATCAGTTCTGCGTCTTCACTGCAAAAACTGTCTTTGTAACCAAGTTTTAAAACCTTATATCCAGCCAAAAAGTCTTTTTGATCTTGTTTTGAGACTGATTTACTAAACCAGAACGGATTGTGTAAGAATATTAATCTTGTTTTCAGAATGTGTAAGTTTATTTGTCTTGTTAGCTTGAAAATTTGACTCAAATTAAGTCAAAAATTTCTGCCAATGGAGCAAGAAAATTTTACTTGGTAAGATTCTTGAAATAAGAAAAAATTGAGTCAAATCAAATAGACTTTTTGGCTGGATATAAGATTTTAAAACTTGGTTAGAAAGACATTTTTTGCAGTGTTGCAGCCATGAAAAAGTAAGATATGGGCAAAAAGATCAGATTTCAGCCACTTTTGTCTGCAATGTAAACATGGTGTGTGAGTTTTGGCAACACTTTAAAGTGTAATCAGGGTGCACTAGATCCCCTTTTAAATGACAGATCTGGAGTATGAATCAGCTTCAGGTCAGCACCTCTAAGTCCAGGGTCAAGGAATTCTGTAAAACATGGTAACTGAACTAACTTTATACTTTTTATGAAATTTTAATCCTAAATCAAGACAGAAAACCTCCCCTCTACCTTCACAAGAAGGCATTTACCATGCACAACATGGAGGGTAAACCCCCGATGAGGGTTTGAACATTTAGTTTGACCTTAGGGCTGTTGCTTTTACCCTGGGGCTAATGCCGTCATTTGAAAATAAAAAAAATCTAACATTTTACAATCAGTAATTTACTCCGGCTACTCAGGATTAAAGTACTGACTTTTTTGGTAGATAAAGTCGTGTGGAGTAAAGCGGAAGCAGGTGGCAGGTCATGCAGCTCAAAGGAAGCGCCTGGTTTAGATTTGACCTGAGCACATGTTCGGGGTCTACCCTGTCGTCTGTGTGGATTTAAGTGCGCAGGATGTAAATAAGTGAGTTTATTGATGGGATTCTGAGGAGCACTGACCCTTGAGCAAACCTTGCCCTCACCGAGTGATTAAAGTGATTACATCATTGGACGGCTTCCAGCTCGAGGGGCTGTTTGCTTTCCCTTTGAGTCTGGTCCAGCTGAGGGGTGCCCTGACTTAAAGCAGACTTCCAAACTGATGGGTGCACACATCTGCAGAGGACCCTGCATGTTCGTGAGTGAACGTCTGCGCTTTACACTATGATCTCACCTTGTGTGCCTGAAGCTTGTTAAGGGATAAATTACTGCACAAACAAGCTGTTGTCGGCTTCAGATCCAGCCGAGTCCTGGACGCTATAATCTTCAGCTGTATCTTTGTAGACTAATCTAACATTACTTAACCACAAACAGGGAAGAAATATACAAATGCAACCGTGCAGCTGTCAACAAGTATAAGCTTTGTGAATAAACAACGGAGCTCTAAGGACGCTCCGAAAGAAACATCTGTTTTTGATGAGCCTTCAGAGAAAGTGAAGGGAAGAAATTTGGTCTCTGATTTATTTATTTATTTTGGGTTCCTAACGCAGAGGATCGGTAGTGTCTGCTTAGATCCTTTCCAGTAAATGAATGCTCTGATTTCACAGTCCTTCTGGACTTTCTCTTGCATGCAGTTTGTGGATTACCTTCGGGAACAAAGTATGATTTTTCTCATTGAAGCAACATCAAAAAGTTTCCAAGAGCAGTGGCACCACATTGAAAAAAAAAACATCAAACTGGATTCACAAACAAAAACCTTGTTTTGTCATTTGGTAAGCTAATTTGCTTCAATTCTAAAAACCTCATGTTATATTTGACTAGAGGTTATTTCTTTTAAATTCACTAGAACAAACTGACATGCTCTAACGGTCAATTAAAAACTTTATTTTATACACTGCACAACTACAGCAACAGTAGGTGCCACTTCCTGTCAGATGTAGCTTCCTTTTTTTTCAAGATGCTATGTAAGCTTTGATTGGTCAGCTGATTGGCACAAGTTCTGTCAAAAAGTTAGAACCCTATCAGCTGTGGCATCAGAAACAGAACAAGGATGATGAAGAAAAGGGCAAAAAAATACTTCCTTCAAGCTAGAAAAATGGATAGGTAGGGCCTGATTTTCAAATATTTTTTCAAGCTTATAAAACCTGGTGGGAAAGAATGCTACATCAGCTAATAATAAACTCCTTTAAGTCATTTTCCTATCACAATCTGGTTGACCAATAGTAGTAATTTAGATGTACCTTTTATATATAAAAATCAACCAAAAAGAAGATGGAAAGGACCAACAGACGAGAGCTGAACGCTGAGTTTCAATTACAGAAGTACTACGAATATCTTGGGCCGAGAGTACTGAGGCTGCTAAACGTAAGACCGCCAGGAGATAAGAAAACTTTTAACTCACTAGACAATCGTAAACCCATTTTTGCAAGTTTTTCAGGAAACACGAAAAAACTAACCAAAAATTTAACCTGTTAACAAGCACCGGAACGACCGTGTTAAGATTCGTTTTTCTTTAAACCTTCATGACTGCTGAAGTTAAAAATTCAGATTTTTAGCTTTAAGAAGAGACCAAGCTTGTGAATTTAATCTAAAAGGTTCAAAAGCAGTACTTTTATTTATTTACTGTTATTTAACCAGGCAGGTCCTGCTGAGATCTCAGATCTCTTTTTTTAAGGGAGACCTGAAGGCAACCAATTGTACATGTTTTTAGGGGTGGGAGAAATCCCATGCAGGCTTGAGAAGAACATGCAAACTCAGCACAGAATGACCCCAGGTCCAAACAGGGATCAAATCTAGGACCTTCTTGTTGGGAGGCATCGGTGCTAACCACTGAGCCGTTGTGCCGCCACTTCATATAATTTGTGTGTACTTTTTAAGGCGTTTTATGGTATTTTAGGCTCACAGGTTAAGGGGTTAATATATGGAGAATCACATTTTTTTGTACTTAGACATAATAAACCAGTTTACAGGGGACATATGCAAAATCTACTTTTGTAGTTGTTAAATGCATTTTGTTGAATTTAGTCTCTCCTAGTGCTGCATAGATATTCTCATTAGGTCATACTTTTCAACCGTTCAGTTTTCTCTATTCTCTGTGACATTTTCTGAACTATTTTGTCAAAATGTGATGGACCTAGCAACTACAATTTCATCATCTTCATTCTCTTCTGGCTCTGGCTCAAACTGGCTCTAACATGTAGGGCTGGATGGACAAGTCTTCTCTTGTTGACACTTTTGAATCAATTTGTAATAGAAATAAATAAATAGGTACAATGGTCAGCATTGGAAGCTAGTGGGGTGTGTGGTGTGAAGCGCCATGTTTGGATACTATGTTTTATGATTGATTCCACAGATTAGGTATATAATATTTACAATTATTTTAAAGAAAATCACTTAAAAATGACCATACTATCTCTTTAAGGCTGACTAGCTTATAAAATACATTATTTACAATGTTTAATAGTTACATGCTAAAGGAAAAGTGTTTTCTGTAGAAGCCAATTTCTCTTTTATCAATTCAATTCGATTCAACTCAAAAATACTTTATTAATCCCAGAGGGAAATTACGTAATTTTATCATGAATTTTTGTCTTTGTAACTTTGAATTTATTTTTTTTTACATACATGGCAAGTTATAAAACACCCTGAAGGTGAAATGAAAAACCACAAAGTTTATTATATCCTCAGTAACTTTTCTCTTGACCTTCTTCTATGCTATATTCTAAAAGAAAAAGTGATGGAATTCTGCATTAACAAACAAGATTCACATAACTCAAGGAATAATGTGTTCATTTCAGTTATGCAGCATGATGGGCTCATTGGATTCGCCAGGAGTAGCTAGCAAGCAAATGCATCCATATATTCTCCTTGATGGATTTGCTCTGTCACTTATCTACAATGGAGATTCCATTTAATCCGTATTACCACATTGCGCAGGTACATCAATTTCTGTTAAAGTGTCATTAAAGAAAGTGCAAAGATGCTGCAATGCATCCATCATAGCTCTTAGTCTATTATGCCGTAAAATATGTCATAAAGATTGCCGTCACCTGTACAGCTGAGGTTTTTACCACACTTTCATAAGCAGCTGTTATTGGAAAACTACTTTAACAGCCTGAGAGCACCTAATGTGCACCCTATACTTCAACCAGATATGGATGTGGACGTGTAGGCTGGATGTATATGTCTATGAGTTTTATGTCACACAAATTCTGCTTGAACCCTGATTTACCCTGCCTTGATGCCTCCTGTAAAAACAATAAACAAAGAAAAGATAGCTGAGGAGAATATGGTTTAAAAAAAAAGAAAGAGAGGTCATAAAAAGGGTACTTTCTCACTTGGAAGTCTTGGAAGTCTTGAGGAAAAGTGCAAAGAAGAGGCAAGGATAAAAAAAGGAGTTTTGTGAAACTAGATGAATTGATCAGAGATACAAATTGCAGGATGAGAAAGGCAATGGAGGAAGGGGGGGGGGGAGGGGGGTATGACTGCTGATGAAGTGGTGAAGGAGAGGCAGCCAAGGAGGATTAGCTGCAAAGAACCAAACATCAGTCCGTGTGAGACTGATTCTCTTCGATGACTGAAAACAGACGGCTGAAATCAAAACCACGGCGCGCGAAGGGCTTTCCAAAGCTTTCCATCTTTTTAAACCCCTTCAGTTTCCTTCCCTTCTCTCTTTCTACTTAATTCATCATCGACACTCAGCCACCTCTGCCAGAATCCCCCATTGTAATCAATCAATATCTCAAACGGAGACGCAACAGAGGGAAGTTGTAATAAATTTCTCCTGCTTTGTGTTTTGTTTCTACCCCTGTTAGATACAACCGAAATACACAAACCAGAGCTGGAGAAGCTTTCATTCTGTGCAATTAGAGCTGCACTGTTCAGTTTCACACATCAGAGGGTCTTCATGTTGTTGAGATGGAGCTGTAAAAGTTTTGACAATCTCAATACCCTGCAGCAATGGAATGTTATTCTGGTAAACACCAAAATACTTTGACCTGTTCTTATTGTCTGTTGGGTGTGAAGGAGGTGAAGGAGGTTCAAATGGATTAGAGTGTTTCACTTTCTCTGAATGGATTGTTTTGCTCCTGAAATGAAATGCATCTTTTCCAGTGGGTAAAAGACTTTAGATAACCCACAGTAAACTTGTGTCTGCACAAAAGAGAATTTACACTTTCCCCTTTAAACCATAGTTGGTGTGACTTAGATCAATATCATCAAAGAAACATGTTTTGTATCTGCTGATAATTGAAATTTAAAGGGGATACTATGTATTTTCCAGGCACATAGTTCAATTTTATACCACAATCAACAACTTACAGCAGGCCAGTGTGTGTAAAAAAAAACAAAAAACTACATTTGTCATTCTGTAGTACTGCCGCACAACATTTCTGCATTTGTTTTGATGCATTAAAAAGACTGTATGCCACACTGATTGGTACATTAAAAGCAAACAAAAAATGCACAATAACAAAAAGTACACAGTTACACTGCAGAGTTTTTGACCAAATTATAACTGAATAGAGGTTTCAGCTGAACAAATGGTCAGAATATAAATATGTTGCTTAATTTTCAGCTCTCATTTCCAAGGTTTAACTTAAGCTAATAAAAATATTAAAAATAGCACCACAAACCTGTCTGTAAACGTTTTTTGCTTATGCTTTTGATTTTATCTTAACTTTCTCAGTTGTCTCTTAGTGTGTTATATGTTCTGGTTTGAGGGGTGTTTGTTTTTGATGCAAACTGTTTAAAATTTAATAAAAATTGAAATTTAAAACATTATTCATCTACTTTGTTTTTCAAGGAAGCATTGCCTATCACCAATGCCATTGAGAAAGAGACCATATTTTTCAAATTCTAGGCCTTCCAGCCAAATATGGCCCGCCACTGCACGTTTTGTGATCTGCAAGAGCTTCAAAGATGTATTAATGTCTTAATAATAAGTGTATACTGCCATCTCCCATAATGCACGTCAGTTATTTTACTTGCAAAATAAAGGTATCCCACCACTAGGTGGAGGTGCACAGGGTTCAAAAGTAGCTGGTTGGTAAAAATGCAGCGAAATGAAGATTTTACATGGCAAATTTTGATGCCTACTGGCTACTTTTGTTGCAGCCCAGTTGTACTGGGAAATGGGAATTTCCCCACTTACAAATTAAGAATTTAAACTGGAATGCCTCTCCAGAAGGAATTCCTGTGAGAAAGTGGGAGAGTTTAAGATGGCAGCTACTCATCTGTGAGTAAAACTCTTATTTTTACTTTTAATATTATTTCTGTATTTATTTCACATTTAGTCAGTTGTGCATGTAGTATTTTCAGCCCTAACATTAGACAGATTGATGATCCATCACAGGGTCACACAGGGACAAATAACCTTTCATTTTCCCACTAGTGACAACAAGAATATTCATGTTTTTGGCGTTTGGGAGGAAACCGGTTTACACACAAAAAACCTACACATACACAGAAAGTACCAGCAATCTCCATTAAGCCAAAGCCAGGTTTGTACTTGTAGCTTTCTTGTTGCACAGCCGTGCAGAAAGATCACTACCAGCTAAACAAAAGGATATATCGTTCCACACACTTAACTTAGCAAAGGATGCAGTTACAGAGTTGAGCTGGCAAGTGTGGCAATCTTTAAAATATTGCAACACAAAGGTGGACTATCTTTGCTAGCCCTGACATTCATATTACCAATTTACTATCCATGCAGAAAAAATAAGCTTGTCTGTTCTTTCCACTCTCAAACAGCAGTATTGATTAAGATTCCTCACAGCTCTGACAAATGCATTTTATTCTCTCATTAGGCTACAACAAACTTGGGTCCTCACAGAAAGCTGTAACAGTCTGTTGTTATAGATTGGGTCATTACTGCCAGAAAAAAAAAAAAAAAACACTTGCCCTGTTTTGCCAGCTTCAGCTAATTTAGGGCCAGCCAAGAATCAGTGCTCTCTGTCAAGAGTTGTTACCCCCCTCCTACTCCCACAGCTCGTTATACCACTTCCTGATTTTAGAGCAAACATGAGGAGAAACATACCTTAATGGGTAAATCCATATGGAATAAACAGGAACATACAAAAGCACCTTTAACGAACACATAAACAAGCTTTACTGTAGCAGAAAAAAAGGGTTTAATCAATGTTGTCCATGTTGTTGTATGTTGTCAGTAACTTTAGAATACACAGATTTAGTCAGCTTGATCCTGCTGCTATAACGTGCAACATGTATTGGTTACAAATCTCATGCCATAATAAAGTCATTACAGTTAAAACCATGGCTCCATCTGTCTTACAAAACCTATGTTTAAGGTGAAAGTCAGGTACTGAAAGTTTTATAGTTACTGATGTACACCATCTTGTGGTGGCTTTTAGGATTACATACTATCCAGCTTAAAAACAAACAACCCCCCTGATATGTGTTTATAAGGTTTATATGGGTATCACTGTTCTTTGCAGAGCTGAATCAAATATAAAATTATTGGGGATTAAGACTGGAGTATATTTCTAAATATTTCTATTACACTGCAAAAAACAGCCAAATAAAAATAGGTTTTAAATACTAGATTAGAGTTTGAATCTTCTTAAATTAAGTAAAAAAATCTGCCAGTCAAGTAAGACATTGCACTTTTCTTGGAATAAGTAAAATTTCCAGGCAAACACGATTAATTAATTTAACACATTCTTACTTAAAATATCAGTGTCAAAATAAGATCAAAAATGTTTTTTTGGTTGAATATAAGATTATAATTTTGAATCCAATAACGTTCATTGTGTCTATGTGTTATAAATCTTATTGTTTTCCTAGTTATTAGACACTTTTTTATTTTAAGTCTCTTCAGACATACCTGACATGTTTCGACGTATTACTTCCATCTTCATCAGCTGTGACACCTCTGATGAAGACGGAAGTAATACGTCAAAACATGCCAGGTATGTCTGAAAAGACTTAAAATAAAAAAGTGTCTAATAACTAAGAAAACAATAAGATTTATAATTTTGAACATTTGGATGGATTTTTTTTGCAGTGTATTTATATTAGATAGATGAATGAAGTTTAGACAGTATGTCTACTTTAATGAAGGTTTTAAGTTCGTACATTAACAGCAATGGCACGGGAAGATGAAGCAGTACTAGATCATCTTTTGTTGTAAACTGAATACTTTTGGTAAGAAGAAGAGTTTTCTCACCTGAGGATCAAGGTTTCATCTATTTATCTGAACTGATTACACAAATCAGGCTTTTTTTTGGCACAATGGTGTTCCTAAATTGGCAAGAGACTTTGCATCAAGGTAAATAATGCAAAGCAGCTGTTCAGACAAACCAACAGCTACAGATTTTTTGGACAGATTTTTTTACACCAAGAAATCCTTTTAGCAGGTCAGTCTCTGTGGAAACAGAGAGCAACATAAGTCATGTTTGGAAAAGTCCTTTTAAAACAGCAAAATGTCCCGTTTTGACAAATGTGTCAATTATTACCAAACACTTGTATGATTCATGTTACATAAAGATGTTAGGCTATCACTGGTTGCTTAGCAACTGTCAGTATATGTCTGCATTTTCCAACAGCGGTGGGGTGCTATTTATG
The DNA here is from genome assembly GCA_032275365.1 of Anablepsoides cearensis. Taxonomy (NCBI): domain Eukaryota; kingdom Metazoa; phylum Chordata; class Actinopteri; order Cyprinodontiformes; family Rivulidae; genus Anablepsoides; species Anablepsoides cearensis. The sequence continues at coordinate 16,405,239 of JAUBOC010000078.1, read as the reverse complement.
GCCAAACTCTAAACATGAGAGTTCTGAGCAGACATACCTGTCTCCAATTTAGAATGGTCGGTTCTTTCTATAACCTTCTCCTGACTGATGAGGTAATCAACAATCCGCACTCCTATTGGAGGCTCGGTGTGGTTCCACTCCATGATCACCAATGAGCTGCTGGGCTCATAGGTGTAGGACAGCTTCAGCCTGGCAACAGCACAACAAACAGAAGATGTCAACAAAGACGGCTTCATCGCTGCAATTGGCAGCTTACAAAATCTTTTATGATTTGATAAACTGCAACCTAATGCAAAACACACTGTGCGTTGTCAGAAACACTTCTGTCTGAAGAAATATTGTCACTTATCAGCTAAGATCTGATGCCAGGACAGGATGTCTGCAGCACCAAGAACTTGGTGTACACACATTTCCTCTCATCCAGTCAATAGATAACAGCTTATTTAATTGATTAGCACATCCGTAGCAGACATAAAAAAAAAAAAAAAACATTGATTGCTGTTATGTTTGGTCACAATTAAATATCGAGCATCCATGGAGGCCAATGGCACATTACCAGAGTCCACACGAGCAGCAGAACATTGATTTCTGCTGATTAAATGACAGATGGCCTTTATCATTACCCTTCTGAGTGGGCTGAACTGAGAGAAGGTAATATTATTTTTTTACTAACATGGGTTGGGGAAGTGGGGCGCAGGTGGGCAGTCCATCTGTGCCAAACGCACTGGAGTCGCATCGACACCAGTCATCAATAACGTCGCCTTTGCCCGAGCACCACAGCATGCTCATCATGGCCTCCTGAAGAGCCTAGACAGACAGACAGACAGACAGACAGACAGACAGACAGACAGACAGACAGACAGACAGACAGACAGACAGACAGA
>JAUBOC010000078.1:16393314-16404255 GCA_032275365.1 Anablepsoides cearensis | reverse complement strand
AGACAGACAGACAGACAGACAGACAGACAGACAGACAGACAGACAGACAGACAGACAGACAGACAGACAGACAGTTAAAGAGAGATGAGCAGACATGTTAATACAGTATGTTATATCCTGCTCTTAAATCCTTCTTTTTTGCTAAATATAACTTTTCTGCTTTCCTAGGAACTCCAAGTACACAACAGAATGTACTTAATGGCTAAAAGAGTAGATTTTGAATATGTTCCTTTTAAAGATAAATTATTATTACATAACCATTTTCCATTTATTTATATTTTTAGTGATGGTTTGCCTGCATGTACGTCTATCTGTTCATAACACATAGACATCCAAATTGTAATAAAACTTAGCCAGCTAGTATTCACTGAATATTCAACTACAACTGAAAAAAAAAACTGTTTGGAGTCAAACAGGTTCAGAATGACTGCCACAGTCAAATAAAAACAAACAAACAAACAAACAAACAAACAAACAAACAAACAAACAAACAAACAAACAAACAAACAAACCAAACAAAAAAAAATGACCATGACACAGTCATTATTTTTTTAAAGATACTGACCTAAAAATTGGTTTGATAGCAGCATGGATCATATCTGAGTGCCAACAGATTGCACAAGATCCTCATCTAAAACTTGCCAGTCACTATTTGGCATCAATGTCATATCTAAGCACAAAGCAGATTTTGATGAAGTGTCCTGGAAATAAGCAACAAATATTCTTCTCCTGATAACCCTTTGGAGCTAACACAACTCAAAGTGGCTACAAAAAACACAAAAATGGCTCCAATTCAATTTATGTTACAGATAATGAGTCAAAATTTCATATGATGGTAGTTGAGAGTCATTCTCAACACCTTCTCTAAACATGGACATTATTTTCAAAGGTTTGACAATAACAGGCTGCATCTTTTTTTATTTTAACATAGAATGTCCTCTAAAAATGGCATGAAAGGAACATGTAATATATTACTTTAGGTAATGCTTGGCCCTTTACGCTGCAGTGCAAAATTAAAAAAGAAAAAATAAACAAAAAAAAAAAGTAATTGATAATATTTTAAAAAATTATTATTTTTTTTTTTTACTTTTTGAGATGGAGAACCTAAAAATAAAATTATATTCTTGTGGAAAAAAGTTTCCAGCATGGGTCCTGTATTCTGATTAAGTTGAACAATTATCTTTAATAAAGCATTTTTATGGCAATTTAAAGTTAGTCACAGCTTAGTCAAAATATATATTTTTCAATTTAAAACTGCAGCATTTTACACACATTTGATTTGTTCTGGATGTCTGACACAAACACTTTGGGATGAGTTTCAGGTCCTCAAACTACCAGGTAAACAAAACTCTAAAATAAATTGTGCAAGCATAAATAGTTTGCCCAAATACATTAAAGTCAGGAACAGATTCCAAAAATCGACCTCTGCTGCACTGATTCTAGTGATTACAAAAGCATTTCAGCACAAGCAATACTTGTCTGAATGTCAGTGGGGACTGTTAATGAAATAAGCGTTTGGGATGCGATTCAGGCATGAGTAGAGGGACGACAGAATGAATAGATTCGAGTAGATTCTAATTGTTGCCTCTGTGTTTCATCTGCACAGTCAAGCACCAGCAAACTCCAAAGCCTCTATCAATAGCAGCTGCTGGGTCTGACTGACTGAGCATACAGATGAAAGCTCTGAGACGTGGACAGGACCGTATCGACCCTTTCTTCCTGCCAGAGGAGTAGAGGTGTTATCGACGTACAATATTGATGGAGTCAAATAAGTCTCCGCACAGTATGGCGGATCACGGCGTGGCACGCTCGCAGCATTGAAAGCTGTGATACTCTGAAAGGAAAATACTTCCTTGTGAAATTCTCCGTCTACGTGACTCGTTTGATGATGACGCCGCAAGGTTTTGGATCTCACACAGATACAGTTGTGTAGATTCGGAGGGCTTCATAGCAGGGTGCTGGTTAATAGACTCGGTGTGGTTTAATGATCACACAGCCATACACATGCTTGGATTATTAGCTGCTGTCTTCAGGCAAAAAGCTACAGCCTTAATGCGAAAAATGGTAGAAACATCAAAGTGAAAATATTTCGACTAAACACAGGATGAGCAGAAGATATTAAAAAATAAACGTTTGTTTATGTTAAATTCTAAAAGTCATTATGGTAAAAACACAACACAAACGCTGGTCATCAAACAGCAGGCAGTAGACCCAGATTCCTACTGTCTGTGTGTGCATATGTGTTTGTCTGTAGCATTAGCAAAATAGTAGATTTAATGAAACTCTCAGAACTGGATATACATTCATAAATAAATAACCTGTGGTGTTAAGCTCAAGCAAGATGGCTGCCACAACTAGGCAACCTTATCAAACACAAACGTGGTTATAAACTCAACAAATGGTATCGATAGTCAGCCAAAATTTTGTCAGGCAATAGCTGATACAGATCCTCGACACACACTTTGAGCACCAAATACTAGCACAAGATCTGTTTCTAAAACTTTCCCAATAACTACAACAGTTAATTCTGTTTCTCTGTACGCAAAATGCTTTCTGAACCACTGGAAAGATTTTACTGAAACTTTTAGAAAGTAAGTATTGTTTTTCCTATAATCAGTTTAAGATGGCCTTCACAGCTAATTGACCATAAAAATTGTTATACCTTAGTCAGTTTTACAAACACTGACCTAGGCTAGGGGTGGTAGTTGCTGAGAGTCATTAACATTAAAATCAAGTGCAAACAGATCACACGAGAAGTTGCAATATCTCCAGGATTGACCAAAACGACAACAACTTTGTTCATTCCCATCATAAGATGGTTTTAGTTTAAAACTTTGGTGTGAAAAGTGGGCGTTGACATACATTCCGTTAAGAAATGCTATCCATTTCACTTGTTACGGTTTCAAGAAAAAGTACAAAAAAATAAATAAACGGGTTTCCACACCTGGTAGGTCTCGTTGTTGGAGACCAGCTCATAAATAGGAGCAGCTTTGGTGATCTTCAGGAGAACAGGCTCAGACTGCTGCCGGCCTTGTGCCACTCTCGGGCTCATGTGGCAGAGGTGGCAGGAGCGAGGGCACTGGCCCTGGCTGCTGCAATCCATCCTGACGCCTGCCGCCATGCGCTTGGCACCCGTGTCCAGGAGGCTGGCGATGTAAGCCGGATAGGTCAGCGTCCTGGGCTCCTTGTCGCGCTCTTCGGATTCTTCTGAAGGTGAGTTACCTGGATAGAAGAAAGAAAAGGTGAAAACTTTACTACATTTCACACACAAAATCAGGAGTTCAGAAATATAAATCTAAACATCGCATAACCATGATAACCATATATAGAGAAGAGATTAATGTTTGTAGTTATGAGCGAAAGTAGTAAGGTGTTGAAAAAGCAGAACTGAGAGAATATTTTTCTTCTGTAGCAGTATAGCAAAACTGCAAAGCATGAATATGTTCCCAAATTCCCATTATCTTTCTTTTAGAGATTTTTTTCTCTCTCTCTCTCTGCGTTTCAGGCAGAATTCAGGAGCTGGAGTGTAAATAATTGGAGCTCTGTGTTGTATCTGTGCTAAACAATGAAATGCTTACGCTGTGTCGATGTGACTGCTTTATTGATTTTCTCTGTTCAGGTGATGGAGTTTTAACAAAAAAAAAATCCTCCAACAACAACATCAGAGAGAGATAAAGTTCAAACCAAGGAAGATAAAACCTGGGTCTGTTCTTTAATGATAGAAAACCGTGTGGAATATATTAGGAGAACATGACATTTAGGGTTCTTTCATCTGTTCATTAATAGAGGTCTTCTTATCATTCCACCCAGAGGAACAGGATGAACTTCGGAGCTGAGATGACAGACTGTATTCTCAAAGGGATTTTTAAATTTGTGAGCACAACTTCCTTAATTCAAGTTTTCTGTGCAACTTTGTCATAAATTGACAGAGTCTAGTCTCTAAAAGTAAATAATACTAAAGTAAAATGATTAAACTTGAAACTAAATTAGTGTAAATTTTCTCTGATTACAATAGATGCTTTAATTTAGGGAAAATGAAATTGCTCAGAAAAGGACCCACAAACTAAACAAGATGGATTATTTTTCATTATAGAATGTTTCTTCATTTGTTAGAAATGCACAAAATAAACATAAAATTAACAACATTTATGGTTTTATGTTCTTTTTCACGCACATAACTCTTGTCATTTCTTTGTAAAGCACCATGCACTGCCTTTTTAATCTAAAAATAAATTCACATACAGTATTTTTTTTTACTTTTTTAGACTTCTAGATATAGATATAGAGTATCTAGATGTAAACCAACATCAGATAGTTTAAATAGAGAACACCTTTTCTATAAGCGTCAAACGTGTAGCAATTTATACACAAACTCTTTTTAAAAAATCTTGTGTTTGAGCATCTCTCTCTCTTTGACTTAACGTTAATATAGCTAAACCAAAACACAAAAATCTGTTTATATCACAAAATTCATCCACACCAGTGTCTGCATACAAACTGAGTGTATTTAATTTGTTACAATGTGTTGGGTTTGCCCTTATAACCTTCCTGATAGTTAGTCTGCCAAGAACCACCCCCGAACGGAGAGTTAAAGTTGCAAGTAAAACTCTTAAAACTACATTGTATGATGTGATTACGGCAAGTTTGAAAATGGTTGGATTTGCATAATTTAAAACAAACAAAAGAAAACGCAACCTTTAATTCAGCCCATTACTGAGGGTCAAACTATAAAGCCATTTATGTAAGTTTTTTTTACAAATAAATATTCCACTCTTTGAATAAATATTCTTAATACAAGGCAGCTTTATGCCAACAGATAAATTGTTTTATTCACAGCCACATTTTTGTAAAACAGAAAAAAAGTGCTTGCCAGTAGAGGTAGTAGAAGACCACATGGCTTTAAGGTCACTGTAATTAAACCCTTACTTAAGAACAAGGTAAAGAGTAATCAAACTCATGTGCTCACAGGCTCATTATCTTTATATAAAAAAAGTAAAAAAATATATATTAACTATTTGGTGGTGTCCGCTAGTTGAGCACATTCAACTTAAATAACAAGGATTTAAAGACTGACAAAAACAGAAAAGTCCATATGAAATTACATGCAGGAAATTAAAATGAACAAGAAACAGAAACAACAATCAGACCACTGCAGATGGCTGCTAAGACAGAAATAAACAATCACACCCAGCCATATTTTGGTGAAAGAAAATGAAAAGATTCTTCCATAGAAGCAAGCATCCATGAGATACTCACCATATGATACTATACACCAACTATAAAAACAACAACAACAGACACCAACGTATTCAGCTGAGAAAAAAAAGTATATTTTGTTTGTAAATGGGAAAGTAAATAAAAACACAATAAAAAAGGTGATCTTTTATTACAGTAACATTATTGCATTCAGAGACATGGATGTCTGAAAGTTGCCAAGGATGTCTGTCCTTGCACTCCTGACCAGCCCAACTTTAATTCATCCCTGTCAAGCTGGCTCACTTCCTGCTAATCAGTTCTCATCATTCTATCTTCACTTGCCACCTTTTTGGCAGATGGAAATTAAATGTGGCAGTTATATTAGGCCAGGCGGGGGTCTTTTAGGGCAAAGAAAATTGGCAATGATTAGTTCAGTTTAGTTTTGGTTTAGTTCAAGACTGTTGGCTGTCAGCTGAGACAACTGGGAGATATTAAAATGGATGAGCAGCCCATGCTGAAGACACCTGATGGCCAAACATATGAGGCATATCGCCCTATAAAGTTTCTTTAAACTTTATGATATGGAAACTAAAAAAATAACAGCACATATTTAGTAAATGTAAAACAGAAAATGTTAATAGTGTTGTAGCCAAGCCAGCTGCAGCTAAAAAGCAATTTAATTTTCTTTATTAAAAATGGAAAGTTTAGTTCATTTGTGTTAGATAATTGAGTGTTTGTTGTATTTTAGCTGCACAGTTATTTATTACTGAATATGAACCTGTTAGTTTTGCTTTCTGCTCAAAGTAAACTTTGCTTAAAAACATAGAAACTAGATTGCTTTTGCTTCCATGTTTTCCCGCCTTTTTAAAAATGCAGCCTGTTTAGCTAGTGAGGCTAATATGTTCCAAGTGAAATAACTTAGAATGTTTTTTTCATAGTATTTAAAGAACTTTAAACACAAATTTTAAACTACAGTATATTTAATGTATATTTCAATGACTTTATGAACATCGAGTTCAGCAGTTTGACTGTATCATTAGTTTTTGAAACCACATGTAGTGCAATGCGACAACATCTTTAGTATTTCTTGTAACAATATATGGCTGCTTGTCAATTACAAGAACACCCTAACCTAAAGCATACTCTGCTTTATTATATTCTTAAATCTAAATTAGACAATATCTGAGAAAATAAACATTGTGCTACATTGATAAAATGTGCCATTGTAACAGTTTTACAAAATGGTTCACACTGATAGGAAATCGTGTAAAAAAGCTGCCTTATTCTTGCCAACTTATACATATTCTATTTATGCCACAATGTTATATTCTTTGTTGCAGACATTCAGTGTCCGGTTATACAAATGCCCCAAAGGACCCTTTGACTTCTACTGTATTTTTTGCTAGAGGGTCTGTTTTTCAGAATTTTACTTGGATTGGTAGAATAGAATTGCCTGAGAATTTTAAAAAAAGAAATTCATGTCACCACTGACCTTTTGTCAGGCCACTTTTAGGCTTTCCACAGAATTTCTATTGGAGGACTGAATGCAGCCTAAAATGGCTACAATTTGAAACCACTTTTGAAAAAGTAATGCCCTTTGTTCTATTCCAGGACACCCCAGCCTCAGCAGTAAGCGGCTGTGCACGGTACACTGGATTGCTACATACATCACAGGTAAGGTTTCATATTTCTCAAAATTGGACACATCTGGTGGTGTATTGTTCCCTTCAGCACAGAAACAACACGACACTCCAGAGCATGCTGAGAATGGCTTTGCAGGCAATTTAGGTCACATTAAGCTCACCCAGGTAGTAACCCTGAGGGGAGCCAGGGGAAAGTTGAACATTTTGAGCTGGCATCTACAAAGAGGATGTCAACAATTCTCTGAAAGGCTGTTGCTCATTTATGAATCTGGATTTGTGAGATACAGCTCGTCTGATGTGACACATTGCACTGACACAAGATGTGGCATTTCTGTGCTAAATTGACTTAATTTTTACAATCATATCCAAAGTTACAGAAGTCACAATGGGATCATATTTATTAAGAAAAAATGGATATCTGACTTTTAAATGCACATTTCTCACAGGGGCACATGCATACAATGAATAGTACTTGAAAGTAAAAGGCTAATCTTAAGGCAAGGAGGTGCATTCAAATGGGAAGGGGTGGGCTGTTTTTTACACACGTCACCCTGTTAAGCTTAGCTATGGGCTGTATAGGTGATTTCCAACTGATCAGAATAAAACTATATGGCTCTATGAACTTTTGACCTTTCATATTCTATTTTTCTTTGTGACTCTGCTCTTCCATATTTACTCATATTACCACATCTCCTCTCAACAATATAATTTAATCAAAACCATTTTTCCTCAGCAATGCAAATACAAAAAGGGACAATTTTTCATTGCTGCATCACCCAACTAAAACAACAGAATTGAAGACATCTTTCACTTTTTTGCAGTGCTCTCTCTGCCTACAAACTTTCACTTCTTTGTTCTCATTTTGATGCACTTCCCTTTTTCATCTGGCAAACTTTAGCTGTCTTAAAAACTAAAAGGTGCATACACACACCTATCCAAGCAACTAAACTGCTGTCAGCTTCCAGCCCACACGAGCTGAACACACACGGCTTCAGCTTCTGACAAGCTGTTTATTGGTTTGAAGACGATTCGTCAGGAAAATAAATGCACACGCAGAGAAATGTAGGCACACACAAATACATATACACACATTGCTCATTAAAAGCAATCTGCTTTTGACAGAGTCAGGTGTCTCACAAAGAAGTGATGACAGCACAATAAGCACCTCCAAATTCATGTTCTCTGAACACCCAGTCATACAATTTTAAATCCAATTTTTGCAGGGTTGCCTAATTTCATCGGTTTTATCACAAAGGTTGAGCACAGTTTGCATTTCTGTTTGTGCGAGGGAGAAAATCATGGATAAATACATTTAAGTAGTTATAATGATCTAGAGGTTGTTTTTATTTGATCAAAACGTTTCATTTGTGGTTGAATGTTAGGTTTCTCTTTTCAGGTCACAGAGGACCAGGAAGAAACATGAGGTAGATCATTACAGCCACTTGAATCTGGTGTATCTTGTACTTTTGATTATGGTCCATATACCTCATAACCATAGGTAAGTGTTCAATGGAACAGTCAATTAAGAGCTTTGCTTTATGGCTCAGGGCAGAGTGAAAGAACAATAACAATATACTCTATATCACAATAGACACGTGATCAGTTCCAATAGAAAATGCGTTTGATAGATTGTTGGTAACTTCTCGACTTCTCACGGCGCAGATAAGCAAGGTTGGTAGCATCAACTTTGGTAAGCCTTTAATCAGCCTTTTTTCTCCTACTCCTTATTTTAAATAGGTAAAACAAAAAAACTAATCAAAAAAGTTCGATATCGACTGATATGAAACATTTGATACATTTTTCCACCATGTCATCCAGCCTTAGGCTCAGGTCCATGTTGACTGTGACAGACCAGAGCAACACCTGCCATACCGCGAGCTGTGTCCTCATCCATTAGCCCATATCTTGATAAATGGGAGAAAAAATGAATAGTGAATAGTTTAAAAGAGTAGTGGGATATTAATTTTAATATTTTAGGTTTAGTAATAATGCTGCCTTACAAAAAGCTTTGCAAGTCAAAACAAAAGGAACACAATGCAACAGTTAACTACTATAGTTTTAAGGAGCTAAACAGAACAGCTCTGTTGTTCTTTGTTGCAATTGTGGCTTTTTTAACTCAAGAATTGTTAGAAATGAAAACAAAATTCAGAAAAAAAGACAAAAACAGAAACAAAACATTTTTCTTAGGCACTGAGAAGGCAGCAGACTACTGGTATAACAAATTATCTTTATTTGTTTGTCACATGACCAAACCTGTGGCTTTGGATGAGCACAAATGTTGATCAGTGTGTGTTTTATCTAATCTTATGTTATCAATTTCTTTACTTTTAGTCCTAGTTTAATAAAAAATTAATAGAATTTTGATGGTAATGATTGATAATTGAATCTTGGATGTTTGTGACAGTAAATCTTGTTCATTAGAAACAAGGGTATTGATACTGAATTTGTTGCCCAGCTGCACTCTGAAAATGGTTGTCACAACACAACTATTCTAAAATGTTTATCTCAACAAAAACCATAGAAATGGCCTGAAAAAACATATTTTATTCCACATTAGATTAAATAGGCTTCACCAAACTGCAGAAGCAGAACAAACTCACACCATGAGCAACTATTTGTGTTTATCTGTGTATACGTGTTCGTGTGTGTGTGTGTGGGTATGAAGCTGAGAATTTGGGGGCTGCTTTGACCCGTGCAGTATCGGGCTAAATGACTCATCATCTCTGTGGTACACAACAGATGGAGCTCGGAGCTATTCAGACTCATATAATACCACTCTATCCTTCCTCCCACACTCTCAAATGAGATGTATCTCCCGTTCATTTGCCACTTACTGACTCAAGTCAGTCCTTGTGTTTACCGAAATACGCTTCAGAAGTTTGTATAATTTCATGAGAAGGGAGAAGATAGAGGAACACGGGGCGAGAAAGATATAAAGCGATATTTCAGCACCTAATCCTTGTATGTTGTTTGTGTGAATATATTACAGCTATTTGGAGTGAAAACCTTCATTTCCTGCCTCGCACAGGCCTGCAGAGCATCATTATATTGCATTTCATCAGACTTCTTTGTGAAACATTGACTCATTTAATCTCCATTCATCTTTGTGATCAAAGCACCATGACTTCAGCTCCTGACACCACCAGCCTCATTTTTAACAGCGGTTTTAAAACTAAACACCTTTCTTTAAGCCTCCTGAATCTCCATGTCTGAACCCATCTCTCCTTCACCCTAACATTTACTGTGACTCAAAGTGAGTTCAGTTACAGAGACGTACCTGTAGACAACCACTAGATGGTGATGGTGGATCACCCATCCAGCAGCAAGCTTTGGGGTGAAGGACACACCTAAGTACATGCTCCACTGTTCAGCAGACAAAAAGAGGACAAATCATAGCTAACCTTTTAAATGTGCTTGGCTGAGATGAACATTACATAGTTATGGAATATAATCATGAGCTCTCACTGATCTGAGAATGCTGGAAATTAAGGCAGGCAGTGGCTTAGTAAATGGGAAAGCAGTGAGATGGAAAACCGCATTAAAAAAGGGGAGACTTTTTCGGACAGATCTCGCCAATTGTATGAAGAGAAACGATAAACAGAATTAGAGGCAGCGTGGTGGGGGCCCAACGAGACGCAGATAAACACTGTGGCTGCGCTGCTGTGCGTCGGGCCTCTGCGATACGTTCTAAACTCCGAACCGGCACAACGGAAAGCTTCAAACAAATCCGTGTGACAGGCAAATCTTCTCAGACGCGCGGGTGCAGTGTTGCCGTGCCCGTGTGCCGAGACGCAGGCACACACAAAGACACCTTCCTGGCCACATACAAGCAGCTTGTACCTGATAAATCACAGCGGCAGAGCGACACTCTGCCAAGCATCCAGATGAAGCAAATTGTAAATAAAAAGTGTGAGGTTTTCTTGAGCTCCTCCAAGACTGTTTCTTGCTTGGAGGTTTTGAAGAGAAAAGGAACAAACAGGAGCTTGTTTTGGTCTAAGTGAGAAAGGAATGACTTAAAATGACAGAGAGCAATGTGTGTAAACATCATTTAAATGTTTGGCAGTGTAACAGAACCACCTTAATCATCTGAAAAGGCGCAAGA
>JAUBOC010000078.1:16346688-16357154 GCA_032275365.1 Anablepsoides cearensis | reverse complement strand
ATGAATAAAGATGTCTGACCTCTGGTGCATTGCTGCGTGCGGGGGTCATTATGTTACCGCTATGCGGTATCTAGTTGAATTAATAATGAAAAAAAAGAGCTCACGCTGTTTATTTGCCCATATTCCTGTAACACACTCGAAAAACCTCCAAGCAACTCTCGTGCGAAAAGGAAAAACAAACCACATCCACGTGCACATCACAATTATCAATATTTAATACGTACAGAGGCTGCTGCACAGCTGGCTGGGAAGACTCTAATGTGGCTCTGCAGGGTTGGAGGCATCACAAGTATGTGTGCAGCGCAGGCTTTCCTTCTTTATTTCAATGAGGCTAGAATTTTCATTTTGTTTGGAACAGCTTGCGTTAGTTTGTTCCCAGTGAGTGACACACAAAAAGGAGAGACAGTGCTCCATGCAATATGAATGTAAGTCATGTTCGTATCAGTGGTGTCACCGCAGCACAATGAAGCCTTTTCTCTGGAGCCACAGAGGAACTCCTGATATAATTTTCAAGCTACAATAAAAAATCCTGATATTGAATATCTTTTTTTCCTACTCAGTGTAAAATCTTTTGTGATGTGTGTGATGTTGTGTTGTGATAGGTTTGTAATACACAAACCTTTTTTTGGTGTGTGGTTTAATATTGACCTGTGCAATCATTAAAATGACACAATTTAATAAACTCATGTCTATTTTGTAAACACCTACAGTAAGTTTTAATAAGTCCAATACATCATTTGCACCATATCACTGCTTATGACAAAGAGCAAGGGTTTATATTGGGTTTATTTGTCAACATGTGTTTTAACAGACTGCAGCATTGATGTGTATACATTATTGCAGTGCTGTAAATCTTCAGGTAAACAACATTTTAATTTTTGTTTCAGCAAAGAAGTTGAGAATTTGTTCTAAAGTCACATTGTTATGTCGGCTTAAAAGTTAATATTGCAAGGCTTTGTGGACAGCTTTCACTGTGGTATTCAGTATTGTTGTGTTATACAGGGTGAGTCAAAAGACGCAGGGCACGTTTGTTTCAGAAAGAAAAGGGAGAAGCTACAGAAACTCACAAAAGTGAGTACACCCCTCTCTTTTGTTGCCAGAGGTTTACGCATTAATAGCTGTGTGTTATTTTGAGGGGACAGCAAATTTACGCTGTTATACAAGCTGTACACTGATTGATTGTATTGAAATGTCATATCTTCAGTGTTGTCCCAAAAAATGTAAAAGGTGTGCTCACTTTTGTGAGATACTGTGTGTCCAGAACACGACCACCATCTTGAAAGACGTCATATTGGCTTAAACTAAAAGGGTGTCCTGTTGCTTTTGACTCACATATTTATTGTAATATCCTCCACTCTTTTTCTGATTGGCTATATTATTTAAATATGAGAGTCTGCTTCATCATAGTAGGTTATTCTTTATTCTTTGATGTGTTTATAGAACATTTATGTTAAATAGGATGAGGACAGGTTAGGAGCTTCTTCTGTTGAACAAGTCTCAGACAAAACATTTTTTTTTCAACAGAGAGGAACTCATCCAGGGGATCTACTGAACTTTTTTTTTTTTTTTTTTTTTCTACCTAGATTATTGAGATATGAAATGTTAGTCCTACACTGGGCTAATCCCTAATTTATTTGTGGGGAGGGGTGAAAATCACGTCTTTTGCCACTCCACGTTCTTCTGGTTTCACAATTGTTCTTCAGCTCCTTCATAAGATGCTGAACTTCCCCAAAAATTCAAACAAATTCCCAAACTTTTAAAAGTGCTCTGCTCGGCCATAAACTTGCTGCTGCAGCTCTTTTTCAAAGTGATTCCCTCTTTGTGCCCCTTTGGCAGCTCAGCACGTTTTTTAAGGGATGGAATTGGAAATTTGTCAAAAAAAAGGGTAAAAAAAGAGTATAAACAAGAAAAAGCTTCAGTTATTAGCTGGGCATGGAAGCACCAACTGTGGCTTGTTTTTCGGGTTTAGCAGCAGCACTTCCATATAAAAGGATATGTGTTAGTTAACTAAAACTAAACTGACGTGATAAAGTACGCAGCTAACAACAAAAATAATTTCAAAATACATAAATAAATGGATCATACTCTCATCTAGCAAAATGGATCTGAACGGATCAACATCGTATCATGTTTTGTGACTAAATTACTCTATTTTTTGAATAAGTTCTTGAGTTTATATAAACACAGACCAACCTATATTGAATCTTATACTAAGTACTGAAAAATAGTCTAGACTGTGAGTGTGAATTTTTAAAATGATGTCAAAACTGAGAGGAGGCCACAGGTGTTATGCTTTTCTGGAATTTAAATAAATGCAATTTAATAATCATAGTAACAACTGGTTATATTTACACTTTACATTTGTAAATTTCAAAGTGTTACATCTCAAAAGTCATTAAAAACAATAGCGATAAATAACTAAAAATAACTAAAATCATAACTATGCTGTGTTGATTTTTTCTTTTTCAGCTGGTTTTATCTTGTCATAAAAATTACGAAAATAAGATTCAATCTATGCTGCTTGGAAAAATCCCCATAGTAAAAATTTGAGTGTCGCTCAAACATGGGGACCCTATGTGCTTCTGCATGGTTCTGTTGTCATCTGTATCTATTGTGTCTTGAGCACCACTTTTAATTTAATTATTTTTTTTCAAGGCATAAATGGGGTCACAAAATTCTGGGCTGTGCAAAGTCAAATGCAGAGCAATCAGAAGGACCCTCACCAACTAGTTCAGACGGCAAAATTCAGGTCACACAGTCCTTGCGGTTGAATGAATGATGAAATCGTAATTTACTTTAGCGCTACTGCTCAGCACTGATTTATGGGATGTAGATACAACTCCACCTCCCCACAAATCAAAACCTTAAGTCCTCTGTTTCTCTGCTGGCAGCTTTCTTATTGATATTAAAACCTCAGACTCCTCCTTTCAAAGTCCTGATAGCGATCCCTAGTTTATTTTTTTCTTTCCTGATCACCGTTCAGCTAAATCAAAATATGAAACTTATAAATCAAAACTGGGAGATGCCTCGAAAATTTTATAGCTTCATAAAACAGATGCCAAAATAATTAATCATGATGTGTTAATCAGGGCTTTTTTTTAGCTTGTTTGTGTCGCCTTCTGAGAATCAGGCTGTTTCTAGCAAATTATTCCTCTCCAACAGTGTGTGTGTTGGTGTGTGTGTGTGTGTGTGTGTGTAAACAAATTGAAATATCTATGTTTTGCAATGTCAGGCTCTGCATGACTTCTTTTAAAATTTGAAAACACTCACTTTTTTTTCCAAATCGCTTGTTCTAGAAACATAAATTAGGCTCTGCCTGTTACTTTTCAATAGTTTGTATCAAATTTCATTCCAATAACATTCTCTGCACAATTACAAACAACAAAACTTGCCTTCATTTCTTCTCAGATGCGTAATACTGTTCATCACACATCACAGGAAGCACCAAGCCAAGAATGTAACGACAAGAGACAACAGAGTCTAGCTGGAAACTCCACTTTAGGCTAAGTGCAACTGATGGAGCTTGAGCAAAAAGCCAACATGGTTTGACTTTTAAAGTGCTACAACACAGATGGCAGAGTGTTGCAAGCTTCCAGAAAGCTGTCTTCCACACACCATTCAAAGTCTTGTCTTAAAATATACAACTTTAACAACTGCAAATGAAGCTATCAACATCACAGCAGAAATAATAAGTAAATAAATTGGCTGCAGTTTTTAATAGAGACATGGAAGGAAAAAGAAAGCTTTAAGTGCTGGAAATACAAAAGTGATACAGGACTCTAAAGTGTGACCAATTTAGTCACAAATGCATCCTGATTTCTTAATAATGCTATAGTGTGACTAGTAAAAAAAAATCTGGTTGCATTGGTGCAACCAGTTGATCGAGGAGATGGTTTGTTCTATATTTCCACAATGTCCAATAAACAGTTAAAAAGCCCCTCCTCTCCTCCTCTGTGCTGCTTGATTTTCTGGGTGTTCCAGTTTTCTCCCACAGACCAAAAGCATGCATGTTAGGTTAATTAGTTACTCTAAATTGTCCGTTTGACGGTGTGCATGGTTGTATTGTTTGTCTCTGTGGCCCTGTGATGGACTTACATCCTGTCCAGTGTGGACCACTCAGTCACTGGTGGACATAGTCCCCAGCTTACTTTGATGGATTTGTCATCGAAAAGGGTTTTGTTTTCCTTGTCAAAAAGGTCAATTTATACACTCTGCCCCTGACTAATTTGAAATAGCAGTAAATTGGTAAAACAATGGGGATATTTAGAATTTTCTAGTCACTATACATGAAATCAACATAAAGAAATTGTGCAGCAAAATAAAAACTCTTACCAATTGCAAATTTATAGTTTTTTTTGGGTGGAACGTTTGTAAAAAGTCTGCTTCAGTTATAAGGAAATGTATCCTCCTCTACGTAACTTACCAAACTTCAGATTGGTCTGCTTCTTATTTGTCTAGTTTGCTTTGATCAGTCTGACATAAAATATTGTAATTATTTAAGGTGTCTTAAAAGCAAATATGTATACGATTATGTCAATAAGTACAAAAAAAAAGAAAAATGGACAACAAAAAATGCACAAATTGCACAGAAAAAACTGTTCTAAGAACTAATGTTCAGGTTTGACCTCAGCATATTTGTGTAAAAGCCATGCAATATACTGAAGGAAAGCCTTACAAAGTCTAATTAATAATGATAATATATGCCATGTTTAATTGTTGCTTATTTATCTTTGTTAAAAGCAGACAAATGAGCCATTCAAGGTCAGAGCTAGCACTAATTTTTGACATCTGTTCGGATAACACAGTGGGAGTTCCAGAGGTCATGGAAATACACCAGATTTTTAATGGTTCATCTCAAAGCATACCCTTCTGAGACTGGATGCTGAGAATTAAGTTATAATTAGGTAAGAGTGACAGCATCTTTGAGGTAATTAACCAGAAAAAGCTGATGAAATCCCCCCAGGTGAGCAGGAAGGAAGCCATGGTAGGAAGGAGATGCTTTCCAGTTTGGGATTCTGAATGTGTTATTGGAGGGTAATGTGAGAGAACGCAGATTAGGAGAAAGAGGTGACACAAACAGAGGCTGAGCACAAGAAAGAGAGACCTCTAGGTTATTTGTCATGCCTATTTGCTTTTATGTTAGTGCTGCCTTTGCAACCTCCGTGCAGCGCCGCCCACTTCAGCACAGATACTTTATGATGCTATAATAGTTCGCCATGACAATATGCATCCAATTAACAGGCCTTATGTGATTAGTAGGCCTATCCATTCATCTAATGTGATTCGCATCATTACCGGATGACTTCGCAGAGAAGATAGTCTGACTGTGGATGCACACAGGAGGGAGGGGTGTGTAAGGAAGATGATGAAAGCTCATTTAATCAGAGAGCCAATTCCATATGACGAGGGAACCGATGTTTCCTCCTCTCAATGATAATGATTTGAAAGGATAAAACCATCTGGACTGATAATACTAAATGAAAAAAGCCCATTTCTGTGCAGAGAATATATGATACTGTCAGTTCAAGTAAAGATAACCTGTAAAGACTATTCCAGAGGAGAGTTCCTTGGCTGTAAAAGCCTCGGAACAACTGTTTATTTCAGGTTTTGAGAAGCTTTCAGGTTTGGCATTCCGAGTAAGCCAGCAGCTCCCAAACAATAACCAAAATTGAATTTGATTAGTGGAGTGAACTTAAGAACTTGGTGAAAAATGCAACAGTTTTGTCGTAAAGTAGCCATAATACCTCGAGCATAACTGTCAGTCATTACACAGTTATGTCAGTAAACTCATCTCATAAATGTCTGCGTGGTAGCAGAACCAAGAAGAAAAAAGTGTCTGAAACATCATAAATAACTAAAATAATTACATATTTTCACAGTGGAGAAAAAGTACAATATTTATTTTATAATTACATAAGTACAAAAACATCATAACTACAGCTTTATTACTTTCCATTGCACTCTATGTTCCATGCATGGTACTAAAAAGGAAGCACAAAAAAACTCGAAGAGATTTTCATTGGGAAACACCAAATAGGGCATAATTAGACATCAGTTTATTGGAGGGACAGCTCAGGCTGAGTAATTTGGACACAAAGTTAAATAGGCTGAGATGGCCTTGGACACGCACAGGAAGAACAGCAGATTTACTGGACAAATGATCTTGAACATGGAGCTGTTGGAGAGGAGAAAACTATAGGAAGACCTAAGAGAAAACTGATGGCGCTGATGCATATTTAAAACTAGACACAGGGAGGTTACACAGAAGTTGAAACCCAAACAAAACAAGCACCGCTGTAGGCTGACTGCAATGTAAGGTTTAAGTGTGAGTAAACAAATGGAACACACAAAGAGAGAAACTGACAGATTGTAAAACTGTAACAGTCCAAAGACAGTCTCCCTAGCTTTCAATCCTTGAGGCTTTTGCTTAACTCTGAATAACCTACAACTGTAAAGGGCCCAGCATGCTCCATCTGACGCCAAACAGGCAGAGGACAGTTGCATTTTCTCACACACATTTTACTGCCATTGAAACACACTGGAGTTTATGCTCCAAGAAAAAAAAAGAGTGTCCACTCTGATTTCTGCCATTACTTTGGCCACAAATATGTCACAATTAAAGTGTCACACTTCTCAGCAGTTGAGGTGGCTCGGGCATCAGGTTAGGATGCCTCCTGGACGCCTGGTGAGGTGTTCCGGGCACATCCTACTGGGAGGAGGCCCAGAGGAAGACCCAGGACACACTGGAGGGACTATGTTTCTCGGCTGGCCTGGGAACACCTTGGTTTTCCCCCAGAGGAGCTGGCCCAAGTGGCTGAGGAGAGGGAAGTCTGGGTCTCTCTGCTTAGGCTGCTGCCCCCGCGACCCCGGATAAGCAGAATAAAACAGACGGACGGATTTCTCTGCAGATAGATTCCTCCATGCACAACGTCTGTACTGTTTCCATTTGACCGGCTTTAGAAATGTCTGCTTCCGGGTAAAACAGTTGGATACTGGAATCGGAGCAGTTCAAGCAAAAAATGCAACATCCAAGTGCTTTCAGCATAAACAAACATGCCCACAAACTTCTGACTAATTGCACAATGATTTTGCATGCAGACAGGGGTGAAAAGTTCACCCTGGGGGTTTGTGACAACAAGGGGCAGAAGATACAAAGCTGAGGACACATTTTTTGTGAATGAGAGCAGATTCAGATCAGGTTTGGATGGCCTATGCAAAAGGCCTTAAGTCTTTCTTATGTTAAATATAATCATTTTTTAAGATTAATTTCAGCTGCTGACTTTAGGTTTAAAATTTAATTTTAGCAGCTACAGTAAACTGGATGTTATGGTTTCACTTTGAGCAACAGCATCAGCATCCACCGTTTTTGGTGATATAATGGAGGATATGAGGGTTGGTTTGACAGAGGAGGATCCAGTAATGTGCTAATGCTAAAATTACTACATGTGACACTGTGTGGATATGACCATCATTTGACATTTTGAAGTTATTACCCTGAGAATAATGCTTGGGGATGTTTAACATGTCCTTTAATGATATTGTGCAACAGACTAACAAATTGAATATGACATACATGTAAGCCTTCATTCCATCTAATCATAGTCAGGACACACATTTACTATTTAAGTAAATATAAATCCTTAAAGAAGCGGCCTAATCATGCTAAAAAAGACAATTTGAGATCAAAATTTTAACGTTAATTTTTTCAAGTGACACAACAAGCTGTTGTAATTTTTCTCTCTCAGACATGTGAAATCTGTTACCTTGTAATAAATTCCTGTTTTGCCTTTGAGAGATCTGTCCTGCACCCCTGCTGCACTCATCCCCCTGACCTGCGGCAGCTTCAACAGCTGACTTTGGCTCAGATGGGAACTAATTGGTGCATTGTTTGACACACACACAAAAAAAAACACTCAAGCAATGAGTCTGCAAATAATTTCTTTTGATGTATGAAACCAAAAGGTATTTGAAGAACAACTGCCCTCAGGAGGAAAACAGGAAAAAAAGCAGCAAAATGTGCATTTGCTAATCACACGACATAGAAAAACATGTTTCTTTTTGAGAAATGGCTTTTTACTCTTGTAACTTACGTTTTTTTTTTTTTTGCAGCTGTAAAAGGAAAAACAGAAAAGCCATTTTTGATGACAGACCCATTAAACTAAATAAAACGAATAAATAAATATATAAAAAAGAGCTTATTTTAGTGAACTTGGCATAAATTAAAGTTTGTTGAAATGTATGTGTAATAAACACATAAAAAGCTACATTAACAAAGCTATTTGTTTATGCTATGCTCAAATGCACTTATTTCTTATAACATGATGGTTGTTCCTGCAAACTTGGGTAAAATCTGCAGTTTATCTGTGTTTTATAGCCGAGCTCCCTCTTGTCGCCTGATGACTGTGACTAGTCATGCTGCAGAAGTAATTTAGGGTAACCAACACACCTCCTGCGTGGCACTGAATTATGAATATAAACCCATTTATTGAAGCTCCCTAAAACTTTCATCAGGCCCTGGGATGAATGATTGTGCAGAAGCAAATGACTTCTAGTGTCCTGGTATTACCTGTATTTTTATTATCTGTCCTCAGTTAAACCTTTTTTTTTCTTTTACTTCAGTTTCTCAACAAAATATTATTGACAGAAATTCAATCCACTGAAGTTTCAGCAACATCAGGACTGCAGGAGATTAGAAAACTCATGTTGTGTGATTCTATTGTAAAGCTTTGACATGACAATATCAGTTGTCTCCTCCCCTTTTTTCTGCCATCATTATGAATAATAAAGCTAGTGAGCAGCAAACCGTATATTAACATGCAGAACATGAATGCAATACTTGAAGCATAATTATCTTTGATTTAATGCAGTCCAAGCTGTCCTTTGCTATATTGATATTGCATTAAAGATAAATCTGAGATATATTGTGCAGCTCTATATATTATTCTAAACATTTACCTCCAGTCTTTTGACAGAGAGATGGATGCAGAACAGTTTGATGCTGAATCAGTTTTGTTAGACACAATAAAGCAGTATCAGATTTAGCAGTATTGAAAAATAGCAGTAAGAAAAAAGTTTATTTAAAGTGCGACAATCAAAAGTCTACATTAAAATGTTTTTTTTTGGTCTCCTTTTTCAAGAGCCTAATGTTGATTTAAAGCAAAACAAATTTTGTACAATGTAATTTTACAATGAAAGAAGGGCTGGCAACAATTTGGCTAAAATTTTAATTTTGGTCAATACACTATAATTTTGACATCAATATTAATAATAAAAATGTCAGAAAAACTTCCAACAACACCAATATTTTCTGTACCTACAAACATGATGTTATTAAAAATATCTTTAATTAAAATTATGACTAGTCATAACAAAAAAAGTGGGATAGCTCAGATTTACTTTATGACTAGTCAAAATTGAATTGTTGAAATCTGAAATATGTTTCAGACAGTCAGTAATTTATTGCAGAAATCTTGAATTAGAGCTTCCATACAACATAATAATAAATCTCACATAATTTATACTAGGTATAGAGGTGTTTATATAAATGGGTATTTTGCCAGTAAAAATATAATTAGAGATATAACGTTAACTATATGTCTAGTCATAAATCAATTTTAGATATCTGAAATGTACAGTAAGTGTGGCAAAGTCAATTTTATGTCATAACAGCTTGCCATACCCATCTGTGTTTGCAGCGTTGGTTTCACTTCGCTCGGCACAGCTGATGACTGGGAGATGTTGATGTTTTAGGAAGAGGTCTTAAACTTTTAGGGTGCTTCCTTTTCATACACTCAGAATGTTCTTTGGAGTGGAACTTTGTCAGACGGTTGAACAGATTTGATGTGTTCCTCTGGAACATTTTACAGCAGACTGAAAGCTGAAGTTTATCAGACCTTTGAAACCCGAACCACTTCTACATCAAAGTAGTCTTTTCTATTCTAACTATTTTTTTCTTCTTCTTTTTCCAGCTGTTGATGCTTGTTCACTCACAGCTTTTGAGCTAACTTTGGTAGCATTGTTAGCATGGCGTAAACAGAGTGGTAGTGCTGAGCGCTGGCATTGAGCCTGTGGTATACAAACATCATGCACTGACCAAATTTTTTAAAAGTTGTATCACCATTATTGAAACATTTCCTATCACAATATATATAGATATTAAATTACTGTCCAGCACTAGCTAAATGTATATTCTCTGTGATACTCGACGAAAAAACCCCAACATATTATTCTTTGTTTTTTTCTCTCTAAAATATTTAGAACAGTTCAGATTTGTTGCCCATGCAGGTGCATCTTTCAGTGAACACTTTTGACATAGTTTCAAAGAGTTTAGAGGAGATAAACTAGAACTTTTTCTGAGGCAACAGAGCTGCGCTGTTGCAATGGGAGCATTGGGGAACATCTCTGCACATATAAAATGCAAAAAAATAACATCTACTTTAGGGGAAAAAAAAAAATATATATATATA
>JAUBOC010000078.1:16268247-16279507 GCA_032275365.1 Anablepsoides cearensis | reverse complement strand
CACACCTGGTTTGAATGAATGAGTGATTAACAATCTTCTGAAGACCTGCTGAATAGCAGGGAAACAAGTAAAACAAGATAGATAGGGGTACTTGAGGACCAGGGTTGGGAACCACTCTTGTAATGTATATCTTTCCAGTTTTTGTTAACATGTTTGCCCCATTTAAAGGCTTTTAGATTTAGAAAATGTCATATACCGGACTATTTCTAGTACTCTAAATGCATCTCCTAGTGCTGATCACGTTGTAACATTTTTTCCATCCTTTTGTTACAATGAATTACATAGAAAAGTTAATACAAATTAAAACAAGACAAACCTTTTTGTGATTATCAATGTGATTGGCTGCCGACCATTTGCTATGTTTTGCCTATTTTAACACACTAAATGAGGACATCTTAAAGCAAAGCAACCTCAGTGTCCCAGTATTCTTGGGTCAAGGGGCAGAGTGGCTTTGTTGACAAATTACAAGAAATTGGCTACAGAGTCAAGATGCTTGAAGCAAAATGTGTACATCTGATGCTCTCTTTTAGGACTGGAATAGGCCAACCACTTATTCAGAGAGAACCCAATTTTTCCCTTGTTTGCTGCTAGGATATTAACCTCACGTGCCACTATCCTCAACATGGCATAATAATTAAAAGAAAAGCAAAGAAAATGACAAAAGCATCTCTATACTGGGACAGTGCTGGATGTGTAAGTTGCAGATAGATGGGACAGTGTTAGTAAAAACATATATATTTAATGATTTATATTGAGTCATAAATGCATTTTACATACACCTATTTATGCTTGAGTTGTTTAGAATATTTTATAATCACTGTGTAATCAGTTACACTGCATATAAGCTTGGAAGACTTTTATGTTTGTGAACTGGGTCACCTGATAAATAAGGTCAAGTCTCCTACAATGATGTCATTTCTAGGAGTTCAGTTCAAAAAAATAGTGGCAAGAGTTTCTTTATTGTGAAATAATGGTGATAATTTCCCACTGACATGAAGTCCTGAGTAGCTTGGCTCGGCTCTGAAAAGGTAGTGGTAATCCTTGCAGGTGCAATTAAATACTCAAGTCTGACTTTGAATCCGTTTCCTGTGTATAATTTGGGTTCATGCTTTGAACACAATTAATTGAATTATTTCATAGTAAAAAGGAAAATAACGTTAGTCGGGACTCCCAGTGTGAGATGGTTTAAACCTTTATTGGCACAATGTTCACAGTTTATTCTTTTTGTGAACATTTCAGAATTTAATTCTAATTTGTTTTTTGAATTAAACCTTTATTGTTTTTTTTGTACGTTTTTGTAAATTGAAAATTATTTTTGATTGAATTTATTTTTTGAGAAAAAGGGGCAGAATCATAAGATTTTATTCTTCTTCTGCTACTTTTCATTTAATTTATGAATTTTTTTTGTATGTTGAATTTATGTTGTTGTGTTTTAAATGAATAAACTTAATAAATAAAATAAAAATTGTTGTTTCACACCTTTGTTTTCATCTTTTACACAATACAACCTGTTATTTTAAAATGCACTTTAAAAATAAATGAACTTGACTCCTTTAATCTTACCCAATGCTTTCCTTTGTCAGGACTCTCCTTGTGTCTGGAGACTCTACCAAAACTGAATTCTATTCAGTCCTTTGGTAAGTCTCTCATAGGTTTATAAACTTGTCTTTCTGCTTTTCATCTACTAAAAGATCCATGGTTCTTTCCTACATCTTTCTCACTCTCTATTGTCTCATTTTCTCCTCGATTGTTCACGTCTGTCGTCTCTCTTATGGTCAGTTATCCCTCAAGCTCCATCTTTGGGGAAATCTCCTCTGCAGTCCAGAGAATACCTGTTTTTCAATTAAATCAAGATGTATTTGCCTTTCAAAAGGCTCTCTTTTCTTGGGCTTCCTCCCGTTGGAATAATTGATGGAAGTCTCTAACCTTGTAATGAATGACTCCAAAGCCCGAAGATGAAAAGAGAGATGAATGATTTCATCCCTGTAGTGGAGTGAAACAAGGAGTGCTGACATTGTGACAAATACACTGACCACGACAACAAAACCTGGATGAATCAGCAAGGGACAGAGGGGTGGCATGTGTTCATCTCAGCTCGGCAGACGCTCCTTTCGCCGGCACCTCCTCTGCACATCTGTATACCCCACAGACAATTACCTGAGCCTTGCAATTAACCGCAGGCACAACGATAATGCTGATGGCCTGCCAGGAGACGAGCGAAGGTGGAGGGAAGCCAGCTAGATAAGTTTGGGAAGCGTTGCATTGGTTGATTGTGTTTGTGCGCTTTGTGAATACGCAGAGGCCAAGAGAACAGGTGCAGTAGGGTGAGAAGATGCCCCGGGTGACTTCATATGGATGGCGCCACCGCGTCGCCAGCCAAGAGCTTGACGATGAAATCGGTTTTCCCACCACCTCTGAAACAATTTGCTGTCGTTCAGCTGAGCGAGGGAGCAACTGTCTTTAAGAAAGAATTCAATGAGCGCATGACGGGCCATCTGTTTCCAAAAGGCCAGTAAGAAATTAAACTCCTGCTGCTCTGCAGAACAGTACAGCCATCAAATATTCATTAAGAGGGTATTTACACTGACAATATTAATAACTCTGTTATTAAAAGTTTTTACCAACACCCACCAGCAAAGAACCAAAATCGGTACAACTATTTTTCTCTGTTTTGATAAAATGCAAGCAACTGACAACTAATATAAGTATTAACTAGTAACTTGTAATGAGTAAGAGCAGGTAGCACATAAAAATAGGAAATAATGTAAACTGCAACTTTTCACATCATCCAGTTATCAAAATAGATGGAAAACAGATTTGACTCTACAGTTCAACAACACTATGTTTCATTTTGTAAAGGCTTTTTAAAACTTGAAAATATTCAGTTAGTGTTTTTATGTTGAGGGACAAACTGTATTCTTCCCTCACTTTTATTCCAAGATTTTTATTTTTATCTTACCAATTTTATAGTAATTTTGTAGGCAATTATCTCTAAGAACTATAATTTAGGGACCTAAGTAAATATGCTGCTGCTTTTTGAATCATAACAGGAAAAACTGTGAGTCAAACCAAAGTGAATATAAATAATCAGTTTGAGTCAGCTTTAGCTGAAATGTAATAAACAGGAAAAATAAAATTTTAAGGACAAAATAAATGAAGTTCCAGAAATTGGATAAATTACTGCAGCCTGAGCTACTGGAAAATCAGTGGGAAAAAAACAGCATAGTGTTGTAATGCAGCAAAGAGTTTCTGTAAAAACAAGTTTTTGGCTAAAAATTTGAGCTGAACTATGCTGCACATTTATTCTGCCTGAAGTGATAACTTGTCATGTTTCATAACACATTTTTATGAATCCTCCATTGTTTCTGACAGGGCAATGGGTCAGTGTCAGTTTACTGAAAAACATCTTAAATGGAAAGACCCGAAGGACTGTGCTTTCTTTTTTTTCATGCCAAACAGCACAGAAACAATGCAGCGTTGAAGTTTTACATAGAACTAAAAAAAAACTATTGATGAAACCAAAGCAAAATAGAAGTAAAAAATGCAAAAGAAAAACAGATTTTTATAATTTTACCAACAACTTACTGAATTTTCTTAGTGTTTTTTGCCATGTCTCACAGATTAGAGTCAATTTTCTAGTCGATGTTCAGTAAATAATTTGTTGCTTTTAAATTTTCCTCAGCTGTTTGCAAATTAACAACTATGATGTGTTGAAAATTGTACGTCTAGTTTTCACAAAAAAGTAAAGAATAAAATTAAAAAATGTGTTAGTCCAAAGGTCTCCAAGTTTGATTATAAACAGACAAATACAAACATGATATGGTAGGTAAAACAAATAATAAGTATAATATTAAATAGGCTTGGGGAAATTAAATGTATTGTTTCTAACATCAGTTGTGTCAGCTTTTCAGCTTTGAGTGCTAATAAATAAACTTAGGGTCAACACTTAATGTGAAAGTCTTGAAAAACAAACAAACAAAAAATACAAAATTTAAAAATATATACACAAATTACAGGTTGTATCTAAAAATATTATCTTAATTAAATTATTTTGACTACATATTTGTTTTGTGTGCTTTTATATTGTTTAAGCATGTAAATAATAAAGACATTTTAGTTCTCAATAATATTACATTTCTAACAATAATATTTTTTAAAATAACAGCAATAATCCTGAAAATAATGCTTATAAGAGCATTTGAATGCCAACTACTTTAACTTGCATTTGTAGATCAATGCTAAATCTTGGTTTGTTTGTTTATTGTTTTACAGAGTTATTTGAAACTGTGAAATCAAAGGATCCCATCACTTCATGATAAAAAAATATATATTTTATTCTTCCTTTTCCTAGCTGATTAAACCATACATACAGTCTTTCTAGCACAAATTTTTAGTTTGGTTCTATCATCATTGAGGGATAAAAAAACACGGTGACCCAAAGCAGGCTGAGTGCTGCAGCTCTGCAGGATGGACTGAAATGATATCTCAATTTATGATATTAGTCCCCAGTAAGGCCCACGGCTGCTGCAGCCAAAGCTCAGCAGAGTGTCGCTCGAAGTGAAGTGCTGCTGCGCTGGGCTTTGTTCTGGACGTATGAGCTGCAAACCCAGCGGCGATTTGACGGATAAAAAGGTTTGAGCTGTGCAGGCAAAGCCGGGACACAGAATGGGAAAGGATGAGGGGACCGAGCCTCCAGGGTTTGGGAGCACAAGATACATTTAGATTAGTCAGTTTTAATATACTTTAAAGTTTCCCAAGAAAGGCAGTTTGAGCCAGTATTTTACCATCTTATTTGATTCTCCATCATTCTTCAGACGACCTCAAATAATGTGGTTTTGAATTGTTACCCTGACTAGACTTGTGTCTCAGCTGTTATTTCAAAAACAAGTAACAAATCATGCCCTGCAGTGTGATGTGTTCTTCAATGTGAGGCGATTTAGAGCCACTTATGAAGAGCCCGCAACAACCTTAGCCAGCCTGCCTGAATGAAGCACTTCAGAGAAATATGCTGAATTACAGTTATTAAGTTTAAACCCTCTATTGTAGTAAAATATCAGGACAAAGGTTGTTACTTATGCAATGTAGTGATGGGGAGAATAATCCCTTCATTACAGATGTCTGCTCTTTAGAAAATTTCTGCTCTTCTGCATTTTAAATGCCAGTAGAAGACAGAAAATAACATTATTCTCAGAACTCCATTTAACACAGATTGCTACGTAGAAGGCAAATTATCTCAAAACTTCCTAATTTTTGTTATTTTCTTTTCAATTTAATTAGCTGGTAAGAAACCGATTACAAAGTAAATGGTATACAACATTTCAATTTAAATGGAGAAGTAGACAACAAACGGGAGAAATACAAATTTGAAATATTTTTTTCCCCTCATTGAACTGCTTGATTTGCAGTGTTTATTAGTGTAAATGGAACATGTGAAACCATGTTTCATATTAAACTTTCTTCCATATATTATATACTTCTAATGTAGAGGCCCAGAATAAAAAGGAATATGGCTTTCCCAGATTTATTCCATTACTGATGTAGCTTTGCATTGCAAAGTGAGGAAAATAGACTTTGGATATTTCTACACAGAAAACACCATTTTAAAATAAACATATCCTTTTAAATACTTTTTTTCACATTTAAATCATTTAGTTTTGGTGTATATAAAATGGAACTGCAATGTTTTGGTCTGAATTCCTCCTTATTGTAACTCCACAAGCCCCTCTTCACCCCTTTTCTGAATTGTGCCTCGGATCAACTCGTTTTGAGGCTGTCTCTTTAAACCCAAACAAGGTGCTACACACCCTGGCCCACTCCAGCTTCCAGACTGTTGTTTTCTAGTTTTAGAGAGGGGTTTAGAACTATATAATGCTAAGCCAATGAAAACAAACTTTAGACTCAAAATATTGTATTATTTTTTTACTAAATATCTATTTTCTCTTTGAATAGAACTGCATATTTACCTGGCTCAAACTAGATTCATATAATTTGGTAGTAAATGTTTCTAAAGTGTTTTTTTTTCTTTGTTGCTTGTCAGCAGCAGAAACCACACTGTAAACCACACTTTAATAACAACTATATATTAAGTGATTGTACAAAAATGATGCTACATTACAATTCCCTGAGAAGTTTTTCTTTTTTTAAAAAAATGCAAAAAATTAGACAAGACAGTGATGAAATACTGTGATACAAAAGTTAGCCATCAGAGCAAACTATGAAATATGGTTTCTTACCCATGAGGTATTCTGGGTCGGGCACAGGGTCTGACAGCTCCTCGTGGCACTGAACCTCCGTTGGCACCGATGCCACCACCATCCCATCTGGGAGCTGCTGTTCAATGCCTCGGGCAAAGTTCTTCTGCCTGGAAAAGACAAATGACAGGAGGCTCCTTTTTTAGAGACATGAGAGCTCAGTTGACCAACATAGTGAAGACGGAAAAAAAAGACAGATAGAAAAAGAGCAAGGTGGGGCTGTGATGAAAGGAAACACATTAAATGGAAGAATGGAAGTGTCAAATATTTCCTTCATATACATACAATTTTAATGTCTGTTTATTTATAACAGACTGGATGATTGGAATCAAGTTATACGAGTAATTAGAGCTGCTTTGCCCCAAACTCTGTTTCATGGACAATTTGACAAATGAAAATAACTTCACTAAAAG
Source organism: Anablepsoides cearensis (assembly GCA_032275365.1). Taxonomy (NCBI): domain Eukaryota; kingdom Metazoa; phylum Chordata; class Actinopteri; order Cyprinodontiformes; family Rivulidae; genus Anablepsoides; species Anablepsoides cearensis. The sequence continues at coordinate 16,272,843 of JAUBOC010000078.1, read as the reverse complement.
CAGCTCTAATTTCTAAACTGGTCCAATGACTTGCTATCTAATTACCTGTCTGTTTCTGCAAGGCCAGAAGGACCAAAAGAATAATATACTTTATTTGAATATGTGTGCAGTGATGTGTGAAGTGTACTTCATAAACTGAGTGACAGAAACTAAATAATAAAATATTTGCTTAGTCATCTGCATCTGGTGCTGTCTGTCTGTGCACAGTATACAATGCTTTGAAGGCCGTATGGTAATTCAGAGACATTCAGTTGTTCATCACCAAACAAATGACAAGAACTTTTTTTTTTTGCTTACTTTATAGATAGGGTTTTCTTGTTCTAGTTCTGCTGAGTTTAAACTTTCAACCAGTGGACACTATAAATAAATCACTCATTACCTCGAAGAGCATGTGTCAAACTCATGCTTTAAAAAACTCAACTCACTCATGGCCTATGGGCCAGCCTTGCTTGACTTCTGTCCAGCCAGCCAAAAAAAAACTTTTTGGTTTGTTTCACTGCCTTCCTGTGTTTCTTCCTGTTCCATCAGTTCATTTCACCTCCACCACTTTCTGCTCCTCAGCTCTTGTCCCGCCCATTCTTAAATGTTCCCGGTTGTCATTTTGTACAGGTGTCTCCTCTCTAATCATCAGTCCCTGTCCACATTGTCACTCGGTTTTTGCTCCATCAGTCTGGCTTTGCTTTATGCCCCTGTTATGATTCTCCTCCATGTCTCCTCAAGTTTGTCTTGTAGTTTTGCTGTGATGTCAGCTATTTGTTTGGTTTAATAAATTAAGTTTGGATGTCAGTTTTCTTTCTTGGGTCTAAATCTTTAAAAACTGTGAAACAATTAAACTAGATTATCTGTCTTTTTTTAATAGTTTTTTTGTTTATCTTATCTATTTATTTATAAAAAAGAGGAATAAAACAGCAGCAGTTTTTAAACCTGTCAAAAATGTCAAAAACACATACATTTTGTTTTGTAGTCTATAGCATAAAATCTGACATGTTTTATTGTGAGATCTGTTCTGGATTTATAGTAAAAGTAGTACAAACTGACTATTGTTAGTAATGAAGGAAAACATACTCCAAGCAACTTTGCATGCTAAAGTGTTAAACTAGCATGGTCTGCTTAGAGTATGTGATGACTCTCAGCTAATACTACACTGCATTTTAGCTCAATACTAGAAAAAAAGTGGCTGAGTTACAGTTGTTTTTATATTGGGTAAAGTTGACTGTGGCAGTCATTTTGAATTTGTTGTCCTCCGAAAACTAATAATTTGTTGATGTGCCAATATTTTTTTCTTTTTATTTATTTATTTCAAGGATAACCCTTTTAAATATAACTTCTCATTTCCAAGGTGGTCCTTACAAAACATAAATAAAATCAACATTACTACAAATCATTATTATCTATAAATCAAAATAAAATATAATACAAGACATTCAATACCAGACACCCACACCATGCTCAAGTACACTCACCTACACACACTCTTACAACCACACCTGATGCTTTCCCAGACCTAGCCAGATGCATATCACAATATATACAGTACATATTCATACCAAATATAACACCCAATGCATACTCCACATTATGATACAAAATAAACACAATACAAACAGATAAATGTGTGTAAGTTATGTATGTACATCCATTTGAGGAGTAAGTGCAAGAAAAATTAATCCAACAGAAAGGGAGAAAAATATATATACATACACATGCATACATACCTACATATGTACATACACAGATATACATACACACATACACATACACCCCTTTTTAATATTATTAAAAGAAGCAGAATGTTGTCAGAGAGCAAGGAGAGATAATTCAAAGATATGAAAAGAGGTGAAGTAAGTTACACCAACCTGAGGATTACAGAGGGTGTCCCAATTCAGGAACTGCAGCCTAAACCATAGACCACATAGTCCACACCCTACATAGTTCATGTATAAGCTGCAAAAAACTGCTGTGAAAAGAGACAGTCTAGCCTTTACTTGACGTATGTTTGCGTGGAAATCTCCACCGTTTTCGTTTCTCTGGTTAATTTCCTGATGGTGCATTGAATCATGGGATTTCCTGCGTCGTGAAGGATACTTAGATCTATTTTAGATTTTTGAGATTTTGTGGGACGCATGAGAAGGAGCCTATAAAATATGGACAGCACTTGGTGTGGGGCAGTGATGTAAGCACTCAGCAGGATGCAGCCCATGAATTGGGACACAGCATATATTGTGAACTGAATAGGGTTAAGTACTGTTTAAAATACATGTATGTATTTAAAACTAAATTACATTTTCTCCTGGCCTTATTAACTAGTCGGTTCAACGACTGGTACATAAAGCGTAAATATCCAATGATTACCTTTTGAGTTTTATTATTGAATCTACTGGTTTGTGATATATTTTGCTAACAGACAAACAGGCAAAAGAGAACACATAAAGATGTGATAATCACAGTTGCCTCCAAGCAAAAAGGTTTTCAATACCCAGTTTGGACCTGGTCTTTCTGTATGGAGTTTGAATATTCTCCCTGTGCATGTGTGGGTTTTCTCTGGGTACTTCAGTTTCCTCCCACTGGACTGTGGGACGCTTTTGGACTAAAACGTGAATGTTAGGCTGCCTTCAGGTCCAGGCCTCCCTTGCAAAAGAAATCTATGATCTCAAAGGGATTTGCCTAATTAAATAAAAAAAAAGGTAAATAAATAAAATAAAAAGACAAATTTAAATAAAAGAAAAGTAAACAAAGCTAAACAAATCGGGGAAGTTAACCTAAATAAGTTTGTCAGTTCATAAGAATGTGTGGACAATTAGGTTCAGATTTTGTTTGCAGCTGCTTCACACACACACACACACACACACACACCTGAACACACACACACAAAAACACTTGACAGCAGGAGACGTGCTCTCAGATGGAAATATAAAGGAGAGTGTGTGAAGGAGGCTCACTGCAGGAGGCAAGACACAATGCACAATGCATGGTGTGGAGATTTGCCTTAAAGCATGTCAAGAATATGGATGAGCCTCCGTTATAAAATTTGTTGAGTTGAGTATATATATAGTATATAAAAACATACTTTGAATATATCCACATTCTGAACAACAGCAGTTGGCAGGTCAGATGAGGAGAGGATGATGGCACAGCTGCACACATCTATGCAGTAAAAGCTCAGAACTAGGTGCTACTTTTTATGTTGCTCCACCTTTTGAACTTTTAATTTAAAGCTGCGTATAAACTGTCCTTACAGAAAATGATTCGGTCTGACAAATGATTATGGACACTTGAATATGTGGGAAAACATATACAGAATTATATGAGTTAGAACTTTGTTTTCATTCTGAAGATTGTTTTTGTGGCAAAACTGGCTCAGCTACCATCTGAAAGCTGATGTCTACATGTTCTTTTTCAGTGAGTGACTTCTGCTTGAACTCCCTCATTGTGCCCACTTCATCATCCCCACTCTCAATGCTGTTAAGGGTCAAAACAAGGTTCCACAACACAACAACTTCAATAAATCAGTAACTTAAGTCCTTCAGCTGTTTATAGACAAGAGCTAATGAGGAAATATTTCCTTTTTTGATCTCTAGGAAACCATAGTGAATATTTTATCTGATTATTTTGACTCCGGGCTCAAAATTCATAAATGACTTTTGCAACCTTGTATTGTACATTATCCAGAAGTAATTGTTTGATTAAATAGAGTAGCTCAAGGCAGCCTTGAAAAACTATTTTCTTGTCACTATGGGATGAAAAAGGAATAAAACAGCATGTGCTCAATATGTTATATGCATATAATATAATAAATGGCTGGCTTAAAAACAATGCTTTGCTTTAAATAAAAATAGAGTGTGTGTACTTTGTCTTCAGCTGCTAAATGTGCCACAACATTCACCGGCGAAACGGGAACTTATGTGACAACTGTTTGGTGCAAGGGAGGTGGTACGCTTTGTTTATATCAGAGTTTGCTGCTGAAAAAGGTGCCTGTTGCCATTGGAAACCAGCTTAATGAGAGTCATGAGGCCAAACACAAACCGTTGCAGCCATAAAACCGAAACCATGGCTTATAAGACACTAACTGCCTTGTAAAGCTAAAGGGCACACGCCACATAATATATATATTTTTTGCAGCTCTGTAATTGTAGGTGATTGCTTTCACAAATTAATTCAGCTCAAGTTACTTATAAACATCACAGCTTTTAAATGAGCTATATTGTAGGTAAACGAAACAAAGGACTGTAGCAAATTCTGTAGATCATTTAGGAGGTTTATTTACAACACCACAATAAATATAGTTAAACAAAAAGCCTATCCAGGGAAATTTAACTTGCTTGTGAAAAAAAAAACAAAAAAAAACATAAAGTACAATGCTGTGTCTGCAGTGATGCGGTTGCTGTACCTGTCCGTCGCGGTGAAGCGAGAGCTGAGCCAGAAGGTGAAGCTCTCGATTTACCAGTTGGCCTACATTCTCATCTATGGTCACGAGCTTTGGGTAGTGACCAAAAGAACAAGATCGAGGATACATGCGGCTGAAATGAGTTTCCTTCGCAGGGTGTCTGGGCTCTCCCTTAGAGATAGGGTGAGAAGCTCAGTCATCCAGGAGGGACT
>JAUBOC010000078.1:16235490-16256356 GCA_032275365.1 Anablepsoides cearensis | reverse complement strand
TTATCTTATCTTATCTTATCTTATCTTATCTTATCTTATCTTATCTTATCTTATCTTATCTTATCTTATCTTAAAAGAAAGATTTACAAGGTAGTGGTGAGACCACCTATGTCGTATGGTTTGGAGACAATAGACTGAAAAACAGAAAAGAAACAGAATTGGAAGTGGCAGAGCTGAAGATGTTGAAATTAATTTTGGGAGGGTGAAGGGCGGATAAGATTAAGAAAGAGATCATATGAGGTACAGCTAGTGTTCACCAAAACCATATTGTGTCTCTGTCTGTACTCCAAACAATGGGCCTCATGCAAGAACATTTTCCTATTCTTATCCTAAATTTCTCTTACTTTTATTCGTACGAAGGGCTCGTACGAACATGCCATGTCAGATTCAACAAACTCTTCTATCTTCAGGAAAAGTGTGTAAATGAGCAGCGTAAACTGATGAATGAGTATCAGGTGCTCGTGCACGAGGAGAGGAGATTAGCATAATTACCACCCCAAAAACACCATATAAGAATATACGTTTCCTGCCCCACATACCAGGAAGTGTTCATTCATAAATGACATTGCAAAGTAAAAAGAAAAACTTAACAAGTTCGAACATTGAAGTCCTGCTCTCAGAGATCCAGAAAAGAAAATCTGTCACTTTTAGCAGAGTCAGCTGTGGAATTAAAGGATCTGCTAAAGCCGAGGAATGAAATAACGACGCTGTTAATGTTGTGTCTCCCGTAGGTCATATACAGTCACAGAAATAAAAATGTAAATCATATTCATCTCTCTCTAGTCCTGCTACGGTTTTCCTTTGGTCAAATATTTTTAATTTAAGTGAAAATGACTGTGTTACATAGAGCAACACCGCCCTCTGGACGTCTCTCCAACCTTGCTGTTGCAAGTCGTGTCAGATGCAGTTCTGAAAAAAAGCTTTTTAAAACATCTCCAAACTTCAATCAATGCATAATTCAAATTAGTTTGTAGTTTGACATCTTCATATTAATATTGTAGTGTCATACAACAGCATTAACAGCCAATTTTATTTAATCTAACCAATTTATGTCTTTGGTTTACATCATTACATTTAAAATTATAAAGCCAATTCAAATAGAGTAGCCTATTGTTAACATAATTATGTAGTGTGATTTATTTTCAACTTGAAAATAAATCACAAAAAAATTGGTGAATGCCACAAGTTCTCCTAAATCACTCGTATGGACAACTTAAGAACAAATCTGTTTGTACAAATGGTTCTAATGCAAGTGCAATAGTCATCTTTAATTGTCATATTAAGCATTGTCGTCTAAATGCCATGATTAATTGTGATACATTTTTCTGCCAATATCGTGCAACCTGAGGTATGGCGTAGGTTGACCAGCTGGGAGATGAAGGAGCCAGATTGAGACGTGTGGAGAGGAGGGACAATAGATTTATTGGTAAAAGGATGTTAAAAAGAAGAGGAGTAAGGCAAAAGAAGAGAGATGCAGACAAACAGGATATGGAGGTAGTTGAAGTGAGGATAGAGTGTGATGGAGGAAGATGACTCACTGTGGAGACCCCTGAAAAGGGAAAAACCAAAAGAAAAAGAAGCATTTGGTGTCTGTGGTGGACTTGTGACCCATCCAACTTGTACCCTGCTCCGCAGTGACTGTTGAAGATACGTATCAGCTACCCGTTGACTCAGAAAAAAGTGGGTAAAGAAAATGGACGAATAGTGTGTGATTTTATATTATCTGCCACTCCAGCACATCTCTTAATCCAAAGAACAAAACAACCAACTTCTCATGCTTATAGGATGTATTATAGTCTGTTTCCTCATAACCACTTTAGCGTGTGTTGATTGAAAGAGATTCATCACAAAGTTGTCAGCACTGCAGGAGCCAAACCCTCGCTAACAGCTCCCCTGCTGAGAAACAATTGGCTGAACAATGTCCCGCTTCACTAACAGCTTGTGTGGTTACCTGAATGTGGCCTTCAGGATCTGTCCAGAGGTGCTTTCTTTGGTGTGGTTGTTATATCCGTAGAAAAGGTCTCCAAAGACAGTCTGGTTAGCTGGAACGTCTGTCGCTTCACCACAGTCTATCCCCTCAGTGCAGGCTTCCGACAGCGGTAGACATGACCTCCCATCAGGACCTCGCTTGTAATCTTCAATGCACCTAAAATAGAATTTAGGATTAGCTATTAGGGCTTTAGTCTTTTAAATAGTTGAAATTTTTCTTTTGTCAATTAGTCCTTGCATTTGACTGTATTTCATAACATTCTAGCCCTTGATTGCTCTGTATTTATTTATTTATTTATTTATTTATTTATTTATTTATTTATTTATTTATTTATTTATTTATTTATTTATTTATTTATCTGTTAAATCTTTTCAGCTTAAATGCATTTCGAGGGTACCAATAAACCAAGAACATTTTAAACTTAAGTTATTTTATTATTCTGCTTCTTCTAAAATGAATAAGATGCAATTTAAATCCAAAACCACAAGACAGCAAGCTGCTGTCGTTTGGTTTAAAATGTGCATAAAAGATCAGATAAATGTAAAAATGAAAAAAAGTTGATTCATCTGATCTGCAAAGAAGACTTAGTTGGGTTTAAATCTTGATCAGTTCTTTTTAATGAGTCTGAACACCCATATTTTACCAAAATAAGACAGAAACTGTGTTGACTGGATCAGATCTACCAGAAAAAAAAAAAGAAAAAAGAAAAAGACAAATGATAACATGAACATAACTAAAGGTTTTTTTTTCTGTGTGATAAGAAAACAGAAACTGGCAACATCTTTTATATTTTCAAGTTGTGTCACACTTGTTTACTACAGTTAATGTTAAAAAATGGGTATATTTTCTTATTTGTGTCTCAAACGTAAGAAAAGCCATGTGGAGTTATGTTGGTAGCTGAGTTGTAATCTCTAGGAAAACAGTATAAATCTATATTTTAAACCTTACACTATTTTATCACTTACTCCTATACCCATACTGGAACCATCATACTTAAAATTCATTCAATGATTTGTTAACAATTTGTAAATATCTCCTTTTGTAAAAAAAAAAAAACTACATAAAGTGTAGGTACTGTGTCTTAATTCTTGTGTCTGTTTTTCAAAGGGTCAAACTGTGCCATTAACCTAGATACAAATGAAACAATCTTAGGTAGATAAAGGCTAAATAAACTAGAGCAATCAGTAATCTAAACACAACACAGAGTACTGCATATTAATATTGTTATTTATGCATTGAAGGTGTCTCTTACAAATCTCTAATGGCAAAAAAACATGTTTTTCTACTGCCTCCAAAAGAATACATATCCGTTGTAAGAAAAAACTGGTTAACGATGTGTTTATTAGTAGAGTTAAAATGTTTTAATTTAATTGCTCAATGACTGTATAGGCAGTAGCTGAATACAAAATGAATGGAAAACAGCCATGAAAAAGTTTTTTAGAAGAAACCCAACATAGTGTGCATTTAACACTTTAAGATTACCTGCTGCACTCTGAGTTTCGTTTATAAATTTAATCAGCACTCACGTGAATTCCATCAGGTTTTAATTACCTAACCATTAACCATTACTTTGGACAAAATGGCAAAGATATTCTTGTTGATGTAAGGTTTAAAATTATTACTAGCGCCCCCTCCTATGTAAATGTGACATCAGATGCTGTGAGTACAGCATGATGTTTCAACAAAATGATGACAATAGCGTTGTGTTTGGTTATAAAAGTGCTGTTAATGAGAAATGTTGATGGGATGAATACAGTGGGTGTTTTTCAAAGAAGATCTTTTTGCTTTCAATAACATATCTTGTGAAACCTAAAACTTGATATTAACAGCTTCCTACATTTACTGTACACAGTGAGCAATCATAAATGCTATTAACTCTGATGTGTGACTGCTGAGTGGTAGAAAATAAGAGCCCACATGGCTGATTACACCACTGCAAGAACAAAAAAGCTTTTCACGGAGTAACATTAGTGACATTATTAAGATGTTTTTCTCCAAAGTCAATATAATTGGACCAAAAAAAAAAAAAAAAAAAAAAAACGAATCACAGCTTTAGTTTGCTGTCGCTGCAAGGTGACTGATCTGAAAATGTCACAGATAAAAAAAAAACCTACAGTTTGAGTTTGCCCTTCATACCCACTCAGCTGTTCCAAAAAACTTTTCACCAGCACATTGTGACAAATTCATTTCTCACTCAAGCAATAAATTTATCTCAGATGCTACCAGCAGTTCTTCTAAAGGTGCTTTCTATATAATAATCAAATTGCTTTGTAGAAGCCTCTGTGACAAAAAAAAACAACAACACTTTTTATACAGTATTTGGTAAAATGTTTTCAGGAATATATTTTCACAAATGAGATGTATTCTGCAGGTTTCTTGGGAGTACAGTGAGGAACAAGAAAAACTGGCATAGAACAAACAGATTCAGTATGGAATCATATCATATGTAGATAGTGATCACCTACAATGAAAAATGAAAAATGAAAATGAGCAATTGCATTTGTTTTCATTTTTTTTTTTTGATGTAACTATCAGCCTGACAGAGCCTGCTGGGTTCATTTCTGAACACGTACATGTAAGTGTGAACTGGTGACTTAACCTGGAATTTACAATTTTCAGCACTGGTCTGTGATGGAATTTGGCGGAACTGTCTTGTGAAAGAGGCGAATGTGTTCACCATTTTGGATGTAACTGTTTTCATGTTTAGGACTAAATTGTCTGTCTCTTGTTTAAAACCAAAACACATATAGCACCAACCTGGTGTGGAAACCACAGTGGCTTTAACAAGCCAAAATTGGATTTGCCACAATCAAACTTGGAAAAAGCTAATGTTTCTAGAGATTGTTACATGTAAACAGGGTCTAAGAAAATTTGTAGCAAGTCAGAGCATTGTCCCAAAATGTTACACTTTGATCTGGTTTCCATCATTATCACACTGCACTTCTGAAAGTGCACCAAACCATATAGAAATCTTATTACTTTTTAACATGAAGCACACTACATCACTTCCTTCCTCTGGATCACTTCCTCACTTTGATTCACTGGTTGGTCTGTTGACATTTCACACTAAATGAATTGCACTAGGGTTCACTTGCAATTGAACTGAGACCCACATTTTCAGGTGAACCAGAGTTCCTTTATTTGTTCTGCACCATAGTTCAGATGAGCTTTCACACCTGCCCAAATGAAGAAGACTATCCAGGAAATGAATTGTGGTCCATTTAAAATTAAGCTCTAGTGTGAAAGCATCCATAGACCTCTAAACTAATGTGCAGTCATTTTCATTCAAAAATAGAAAATTATCAAAGAATGTCATGCATTATTTGGAGTTTGATTGTAGTTGGCCTGAATAAAACTGTATATAATTGGTATACATTGGAAGAAAACTGTCTGCATTTTGACCTTTTTCATTTGGACTGAACTGAAATGAAAACATGTTTCCCAGCAAATTCAGAAATCATCAATTAACACTAGTGTAAAATAACTTCAAGTTGCAACATCTTAATAGTTTTTTATCATTGCATCAATATAAGACTGATTTTGCTTGATTTTCAGTAGAAATAGGAATTGTAAATATTCAATATTTGGGGTGGAAGAGATACTGGCTCCACAGTCCTGACTGATAGCCTGAGGACTTATAAGATATTAGACAGTTTTTTAAACTCATTAGCCCAAATAGCTCACTTTTAGATTAAGATAGAAAAGATCTTTCTTACATTAAATGACAGTTAAAATGGTACTGATAATACACTAATGCTATGTTTATGTAATAAAAGTGAAAATAAATAAATGAGAGGCTTTAACGGAAAAAGAAAATAATGGATTTCCATGAATGACTTGCGCACAAGAACAACTTAGGGAAAAATAAATGAAAACACTATTTTGTAAAAGATAATAGTAATATAAATTGTCTAAGTGTATGTCTATGTTAATTCCTCTGCTGATAAAGTGCTAAAGAAACCTCTAAAGTTTCGTCACATCTTGTGCGGCAGCCTGTCAAAGTAGTGGCGACAACTCGCAACATGACAAGATTATGAGCTGTAATAATTACTGTAATTATGGCTCTAAACTGCTGACTGTGTTCCTTCTTACCCACAAAACATCTGGATGTTGTAGAGTGTCGGGTCATCCTCTAGAGGGGCCAGCTGTTGGAGACACAGCTGCTCGCATCCACCGTTGAAGCCGTCGGAGCAGTCGATGCCGATGTGGTGGTCATAGCACCCGGTCCCGTCCTTCATTGGACTCAACCCTGGAGGACACTGTGGGAGGAACAAGTGTTTCAGAATGACTCATGTCAGGATTTATACATTTCTGTTTCACTTACGTCCATTTTCCTACAGCTAGCTACTGAGGAGAAAGGCTGGGGAATTACTTCTACTCCCTGATGGAGCAGGTACACATACACAAAGACATTTGTGTCATAAAAGACAAAGAGTTACATTTCTGTTCCTATTAGTGTAGCCTGAATGAGCACTGAGTTTAGTTTGTAGAGGAAAAAAAAAAAGCAAAATATTTCACAAATATCATGTTGCCTTCATGAACATTGGGTTGCAATGGATAGATGAAGGTGTGCGGGTGAAATAAAACTTACAGGGAGGGGAAATAATAATGTTACTTATGGTGATGAAGAATAATCTACACTGACAGAACAAACAACATATTTATTTATGTTGATAAGTGGAATCTGAAGAATTTTTAAGTGTGGTAAACATAACATTGTTGTTACATGCAAGATTTATTGTAATAGATGTAATCTACAACATTTAGGCGAGGTAACATGACTTAACTAGGTAACTGTTTTCAGCATTGTTTTGAACTTGGAGCAGCATCCGTTTAATTTTTTCAAAGATTTTTTCCACTCTGTTAAGGAGGTCCCGTTGACTCTCGCTGTTAAAGAGAATAAGAAGACACACCTTGTTTCCTTTTTAACTGAAAAATCAAAAGCAAGCAAATAAAAGACAATAAAGAAGTCTGTTCAACAGCAGGAATAGAAACAAAAAAGTTCATTTGTTGAGCAGCTTTGGCCAATTAGGTAGTTTTTTTTTTTTTACAAAACCACAGACTTTTTTTCTAAATGCCAACAGCATTGAGGATAAATTTTAAAAAAAGAGCTGTGAGACCTGACTTCACCTCGAGTATCCTTATCTACAGCTTTGTTCAGAATTTCCCAAGATGTTTTTTATAGACCTGTCAAGTCGATTTCACATAATAGTTTCTGTCAGCTAATACTTCAAAGGCAACTTTGATGAAGTGCACTTTAACAAGGTGCTATTGCATTCACAATGGTGACTTGGATTCCTTCAAGGAAGAAAGCAAAGTATCAGCGCCAGCTCGTTTTATTATGTAGACCTTCTGGATTCACCCAGACTTTCAGGTGGCTCATTTAGCTAATGAAGCTCACAAGTTTGCTGTGAATTCCAACTTCTTTCTCAACTTTTGCAAGCTGCAAAACAAATTTGCTAAGTTCTGACCAATTCAGACCAGGTACAGTTTTAATGTAATGCCACATTATGAAACAAAAACAAAATACTTTATAACTCCCCAAATTAGTTATTCTTAGGTATACATTAAACTGTTTAGGAAGAATAAAACCTTCAAATGAAAGTCATTTTTTTCATAGAAAATCATAGACAAATTTGTAGAAAATGCCATAGATGCATGAAAGGATGGGTTTTGCAACATTTAAGCTTAAAAGTTAATTATGTCTACAGCAATCTGAAAACACATCTGTCTAGTTCAGTTTATTAAATACAGAATGTATTAAAGTTGCAGAGTTGACACTACAAGTCAGACATTTTTAAAAACCTTTTTCAAGATGGCAAACCACAGCTTACAATCACAACAAAAAATTGTACTTTATACAAGAAAGGAAAAAAAAATATGCCAAATTTTCACATTTTTACCCATTTATGCTGAGTTTTAAAAAGTGTATATTATCATTGTAAACTAAAACCTCCAAACTGAGGCCACGCTTTCTGTTACTTTTAAGTGAGTGCTATTCAGATTTCTAAAGTGCCATTTTCCACAGCTTTTCACTTGAAAATTTTTGACTGTGTGCAAAGCTTTATGAGTTTTTTTATTATTATTCTCTAAAAGAAAAACTTGAATACAGTCCCAGATAAATAGATAGGTTGGCATCTGTGATGTTTTTATTTTTTTATTCTATTGTGTCTTGTTGCTTTTTTCACTGCACTTTCAAAACTTGGCCTCTTCCAACAGACATGTGAGAGAAGGATTCACTTCAGTTTTCACCTTCAGCAACACTTGCAAACACTGATAACTTATTTGTTTGTAGTTGTTTTAGAGAAGCTCCTTCATGTGGGCATAAACAATACTGCCAAATGTACTGTATTTGCTCACCCATCCAAATGACTGTGCACCAGTGCACAAAGCAAGGTCCATAAAGACATGGATGGTAAGGTCTGGTGTGGATGAACTTGACTGACCTGCACAGAGTCCAGACCTCAACCTTTGGGATGAATTAGAGTGGTGACTGAAAGTCAACATCAGTATGTGACCTCACAAATGTGCTTCTGGACTAATGGTCAAAAATCCCCATAAACACACTCCTAAACCTTGTGGACAGCCTTCCAAAAGAGTTGAAGCTGTTCTAGCTGCAAAGGGTGGAACAACGTCATATTGAACCTTATGGATTAGGAATGGGATGTCACTTAAGCTCATGCGAGTCAAAGCAGGTGAGTAATATAGTGTGCATAATATAAAAGAGGTTGTAAAGAAGAAGAGGTTAAAGACAAAAAACACTTAGGGAACATGGGTCTGGCACAAACTAAGGACAGAGCAATAACATTGTTGTAATTTACTTGAGAACAATGGCTCAAAATCCTTGATAAAAGCTAAACCTGCATTAATTAAAATGCGTGAGGCTTTTACATAAATGGCCTGTGTGACTTAAAGAAAGCTGTTATCCAAAATCTTCATTATCAGTCAGTAAGAGTTTCAACAGCTTCAAGTTTACCCAATGATCATCTGACCACAAACAGTGTTTCATAGCTTTTTTGTAAACTAAACAGTAGTACAACCTCATAACAGCTATGTCATGTTTATTTGTTTTCCTATTTCTTTTCAGTAAATTCAACCCTATATGGCATTTTTGGTGTGATGCATTTGTGGAAGTGTCTGAACAGAACGGAGCTGAATGAGTGGTCTTTGGTCTTGCTCCCTGGATAAACTGTTATTGATTTTGTCACCCTGCGAGAGAACAAGGCGACAAATGATTTATTGCTGGTAACGGGAAGAGCACATGAGACATTGAATCTTCTAATACATCCGTGGAACCTAGTGAAGTCGGTGGATTTGTGGACAATAATGCAGACAGAGAGGAATACGGATTTATGAGTTGTTGCCCTGCTGCTTGCGAGCTACAGACAAAGCTGATTATTGACATCATGAAATGGCTTCAAACATGCCGGAACAGCAATAACACTGGGCTATTGTCCAGTTATCCTTTGGCTAATAATCATTAAGAACTTGAATCTGGGACAGTCTTTGCCAGTGGATTGTTAGTGATGAGGATTTTCACAAATCTGGTCTGTAATCCAGGGCCAATTATCAATACCTCCAAGACCGCAATCCTTGCAAAGAAAATCTTTCTAAAATATGTCTAATTGATAACTCATCTTAGTTAATTAGTTTGGAATGCCACTCTGGTCATTATCAATGGAATATATTTAATAGCTCTGTCTGAAAGTAAAACAGTTCAGATTAAATATTTCAAAAATACTAAAAATGCAGTATAGGTGAAATGTTTTCTTATTTTCCTTAAGTGGTAAATACTTTTTCATTTAAATTAATTTAAAACATTTGTTTATCGATAACATAGGCTTTTCTTTTTTTTTTTTCTCATTCAAATCATGAGGTGGAACTGCAATGCTTTGGTCTGAATCCATTGTTCCTGTAGCTCCACAAGCCCCTCTTTCACCCATTTTCTGAGGTGCATCTGAGAGTAAAGCTTGGATACTTTAATACAACGTGAGACAGCAGGTTGGTGATTGTGTCAGTTCAGACATGTTTTTTCTGACCAAGTATAAATTGACTGAAGATTTGGTAGGCCATAAATTATAGTAACTCCTCCCTCCCACAGCTCATATAAATATATAAACAACATGAATGATGGTTGGATGTTGTGTTTTTTTTTTGTTTGTTTGATTTTGTTTCACTCAATTACCAGCGTTGTGTTTGTTTAAGTTTTGCCAGAATTACCAGTGGCGCATTCATTTATTATTTACAAATTGTTGTGTCAATGATGTCAATGACAGAAAACTTGTCCATCCAACCTTACATGTTCAAGCCAGAGTCTGACCCAAAGCAGTTGTTTAGAAAATACTATGATATAATATTTTTGTCACTACTAGAGACACCAAGTACACAACAAAATGTATTCAAGGGCTACAAAAGTGAATTTTGCTTTATAATCCCTTATTTAAGACCTTTGCAAAGATATCCCTATGACTAATCACAGCTAAGAAATAATATACAGTATATCTATCATGAACCTTTCAAGTTGTGCCTCTTTTTCATTATAATTTGTCTAAAGTTCAACAACTTTGCAGCTTTGTGAAATTGAAGTAACTTGAGTTAAAACTTTGGTATATATGGTTACAAGTAGTGTGGCACAAAATAAAATGCCTTCAGGCATTGCTGAAAAGAAGGGCTTTTATATAGCTGTGACCTCTTTCAGCAAAAACTTTCCCAGGCCTCAAAAAAGGTAAAGTATTTATATCAACTCAAACATCTATTGAACGAAGCCTTTGTGCAAGAAAAATGTAGTCTCTTTTCATAGATGACTGTTAAAGGTTAGAAGGTTCAAATGCCGGAAGCATTATGGATAAAGGCATTTGGTGGTATTAAAAAATACTTGACAACATAAGCAAAGATAATGGTGAAATGGTAAATGAAAATAAACAGCCGTACTGTATGTAAGTTTCCTAACCTTTATTGAACCTACAAGGAAAAGAACTGCTACTTAAATAGGCGCAATATGTTCAGTTTTGTGGTAATTACAGTATATATCTGCATTTAGGTAAAAAGAGATATTTCTTGTCAGAATGATGTACAGGTCAGAAGATAATGACCATCCACAGACACTAACAAAAAGGTCTTTAAAGGTAAAGTAAATCACCATTTATCCTGGATCATTTAATAAGTGGACGGTGAGTAAGAGTGCTGTCTCATCTTCTGTAGAAGAGGCTAGCAGTATAAAGCCCCCACTGGAAAAAAAAAACCCTGAACATCCATGGCTTTTAATCCTGTTTCTTAATGGAGATAAATTCCTGCAGTGATTTTGAGGCTTAAGAGAATCAGCACTGTGCTATTGCCAAACACCAACAAATCCCTGTGAGAGGAGTTGGATAAGCTACGCAGTTTTCAAATTTGTCTGATAGGCAAATCAGTAGAGGGCTACAATAAGTGAGGACTAAAACAGGGAGGGGATGAGTTCTCCAGAGGGAAAAAACAACGCTGTTCTCTAAAGGATTCAATCAATAAGTCTCAAATAGTCCTGATAAACTTATCTAGCTAAATGAAAAAATAAATAAATAAATAAATACATTAACAGGGTTTGATCCATTTGTGTGTTAGTCACTATAAAACTTTCCTGTGCAAATATTCTAATCCTGTCGTAGTTTAAAACAGGACCCCTCTAAATTAACTGCATGCAAATATTATACACATTAGCTAAAATGTTTTAAGCAGAGGCAGGCATGTGGGGTTAAAGCACATTAATGGAATCAATGTGCAAAACTGATATTCATTCATTCACAAACTATTGTTTCTTGCAAAGGTTTTAATTGACATTTTTGATGAAAAACAAAACCAATTTTTTTCTTATTAAACTTCAATGCTATTCTTTTTATTTGAAGTAAAACCTTTTTCCATGAGGCCATCATATTTTCTTTGCAGTGACTTAAAGTACTTAAAAATATGACTTTAAGCTGTCATATATCAACCAGATGTTGTAGACAGTAAAAGGCTCCCAGCAAAGAGCTGTATATTTTGAACTGCATGATAGTGCTTATGCTTCCTGTCTGTGCCTGTAACAGGATATTGGTGTTTTATTTAATTTAGAGAAAATCTCTGGTCGAAAATAAGAAAATAGATGGTTTGTTCGACCGCCCAAAGCAACCTAGATTTATGTTGACCTGAAAATGATCTTTTGTGGATGTGTGAATATCTCTTTTCTATTAGAGTTAAAGGTCAAGTAATACGGAGCTACTAAGGTTCAAACATGTTTCAGGGAATGTTCAACTTTTTCCTTTTTGGTGACATCTGGAAGTAAAACAGGACATTTGAATTGAACTGCAACATTTACATGTTTTTTTCTTCTTTTTTATGTTTTATTGTTATTATTTTGTGAGAAAACTCACCAACTTTTTGTTTTAGTTGGAGTTCGTATTTTTAAACATAATAAGTTGATAATAGCCAAAACTACAGTAGACCAAGATTCTTCAGCATTTGTGGTATAGTAGATATGCTACTCCTAAAGCATGACAGAACCTTGATAACAAGGGTATAACTATATTCTCCCTTTTATTTCTTAAGCACTAATGGTATCTTAAAACAAGCAAAACTCAAATAAATATATATCAGCCACCTTGACGCATGCCAATGTTTTAATAATTAGCTCAAGTGATTAGCAGTCAACTCTATTCAAGATGGCTATTTGTTAACCCTGGCAAAATTAACTCAAATCTTATTTAATTTTACAGATATTGGGCCTCATGCAAGAACATTTTCGTATCCTAATTTTCTCTTGCTTTTGCTTGTATGAAGTATGAACACGCCACGTCAGATTCTACAAACTCTTCTATCTTCAGGAAAAGTGTGGCCAGCAGCCCCAAAAACACCATATAAGGCTACATGTCCTGTCTTTCATACCAGGAAGTGTTCATTCCTGGTATGAGGCAAAGTAAAAAGAAAAACTTTACGAGTTTAGACATTGAAATCCTGCTCTCAGTGATCCAGAAAAGAAAATCTGTCATTTTTAGCAGCGTCAGCTGTGGAATTAAAGGAGCTGCTAAAGAATGAAATGACGACTGCAGTTAATTTCGTGTCTCCCGTGGGTCGTATACAGTTACAAAATAAAAATCTAAATCATATTCATCTCTCTCTAGTCCTGCTCCGGTTTTCCTTTGGTCAAATATTTTTTTAAATATAAATGTAAACAATTGTGTTACATAGTTTTCATTTATTCAGAAGAAGAGCAGTTGCACACCGCTACCCCCACCAACATATAAACCAGTTGAGCCAACACATAAACCAACAGAAACAGGTCATGCAAGATCAATATTTTAAAACTTGGACATGCAAATATATGTAGTGTGGTGGCTTCAAGGACTGCATTGAAAAGACAAACTATATTTTATTTAATTTTTTTTAATTACTGTGTTTCAATCTTATAGCCTTTTGCTATAAGCTGCTGTATATCCAGGGACATTGAAGTCAGTATATTAATTTCCCTTGGGGATCAATAAAGTATTCTGATTCTGATTCTGATCACTGCTGTTAATAAAATATGTTTGCATTATAGGCCATGACAGATGCTCAATTCCTCGGTCCAGTTTTTTTTTTTTTTTTATTCACACGTTACCTTCTTTATAGGAAATAGAATGACACAGAAACACAAAGCCTACAGCAAAAATCAGCAGAATAAATTAGCAATAAATCAGATTTAAATGTATTGATTCCCAAAACGAATACTCAAAGACTAAAAGTAACACTTTTGTTTTTGATGTTCTCCAACTCCAACTTTTTAACTGCAAAGTTAACTGAAAATAATTACTTGAATTATTTACTGAACTTTGTGAACTTTTTAGTCTTATTTTGTTAAAACATTAATATAACTTTTTTATTTTTCCATTTAACTCAAAAAATATTGTCAATGTGAGCAGAAGTTCTAATGTAATTGGAGGCACTTATGCACAGCTTTAAAGCAGACAAGCATTATTTATAGTTTGTGGAGACTGAATCCTGAAGCCTCACTTTGAGTTTAAAGCCTACAGCACTAATGAGATGGTGTTGCTTTTTATCTCCTGTTTTAAGACATTCTTTGGTCTATGGAGAACCAGACTTCTCTACGGGATTATTTGAGGTTACAAAACTACAACGAGCTGCAGGTCACACATTGCTGGTAAACATCTAACAGCACCGGTGTGCAGTAGATGCAACGAGGAATCTCACAATGCTTCTCCACCTAATTGAGGCAATAACTGCCAAAGTGCAGTTCATGATAATTATACTGATTTAACTGCCATAGTATCATGTGTTGTGGATTCCACGTCGCTAAATGATTGATCCAAGCCTCTTTTCTCCCAGTTCCTAACTGAAGAGGAAGATTCAGCCTCGTTAAAATCAGTGTTACAGACTATGTGAATAATTAAACAGCCTTTTACCACTGCAGAATCTCCCAATTCTTTTGTTGCAATTCATTATCTCTACTTTAAAACACCACATAGCTCACAGTATGATCTTTGTCTAAGCTAAGCAAAGTGGTTACATTTCTCATTGCCTTTTTTTTTTTGCTGGTCCCTGCACATATGTTTGATATTGTTTTCAAATATGCCTATATCAACCCAAGCCACCAAACCTCCAAAAAAATCCAGAGAAGAAAAAACAGCAGTAATGACAATCAAATGTGCTCCTAGACCTCTTTAAGGTCAAGTCCTAGCTGTATTTCTGCCAGATATTGACTTCACTCAACACTGCTTAGTGTCGTAAAATGTGATCCAAGTCACAAGATGAGTTTTTTTTTTTTGTTTTTTTTTTTTGCTGCCATAGGGGATAATGTAGCAATTCAAAGTGGAGGCACAAAGTGCTTTAGCCAATAGCACAGATTCTGATGCTGTTTGAAATTTTATATATATATAAAAGAGAGAAAGAAAAACAACTGAAATAATATTGTACTGGTTAGAGATGTGGCTGTTATTCAGCGTACTGTTTTTTTTTCAGCGATGTATACAATGTGTACTTCTGATTGCTGGATTTGTGTGTAGTGAACTGAAATCTTGTTGAGATAGTTGGGTATTTAGTCGGATGATGTCTTGTTTATTGTGAGAGATGGAACAAAAGGAAAGAAAAGAAAAAAAATGTTCCTTTAGTCGAAAAAGGACCTTGTCAGCAAAGACTTATTTTTGTGTTGCTGGTTTGCTGGAAGGTTATTTTTTGCAAATTACAGTAAAATTGAAAAGGCAAGCTATTTATTTTATTAGAAAAAAAGAAGAAAAAAAACATTTGCTGTATTGTTTTTTAAAGTAATCATTATTGAATAGTCTGTAGTCATGGTTTTTCTCCAGATACTCTGGTTTCCTTCCAGAGACCTAAACATGTATGTTGGTTCAACTGATACCTTTAAAATATCCCTAGGTGTGAGTGTGAATGATTGTCATATTAGTCTTTGTGTGGCCCTGTGATGGACAAGCGACAAGGTACAGGTGTACCCCACCATCAGCTGCCCCGTGACTCGGAAAGGGAAGAAAAACAAGGTAAAGAAAATGAATAAAGGGCTGTTTTGATGGCTAGAGATATGAAAAATAATACTAGTATTGTTTTTGTTCTGATATCCTGCTTTTAATACTAAACTTAATGTGATACAGCAGATTTCCCTTTGATTGTGTGGCAAAGTGTAGACATAAAATGGATCTGGGGGTAACATTGAAAGTTATTCTGGAGTGCAACAGAAAAGCACTTGGAGGGAAAGTATGACCAATCTTTCACCTCTTTTAAAAAAAGTTAGAAAACTAAACTATAAAACTGCAATAACTTCAACTGTGTTCACCATGGGTGTCGTGGCATTTTATGCTTCACTTATGCATTATACAAAACAATAAAAATAGATAGATAAAAAAATAAGAATAATAACTTTTTTTCCTAATTAATAAATGAGACGTTGATAAAAAAAAGTACAATTTGAATCTGAAGTCAGTCATTATCTTAATCTAAATACCAGCAGAGAGGGTTCAGTCAGTGTTTCAAAGGTCATTTTGTTATTAGTTCTGGAACAAGAACAGTTCGTACTTGTGAACCCAAATGTATTCTGATTTTGTGCAAATAAGAATGTTCTTTTTAAGTTAATGGATCTTATGACCTTGCATTCTGAGCAATAGAAGGGGTGTCCGAGCATTTTGTCACATGGGCCAAAATCATAAAGTCAGAAGGACTTGAGGGCCAAAAATATTTTTCCTTTACCTGCTCAACAATAAACTAAGCATTGGATATTTCAAATAAACTAATAAAGTAGTCAGATTTATTGCTGGAAATGGATGTGTAAATTAATCTAGATCCAGAAGTTTAAAAGTTTTTTGCAGGTTTCCCTTATTGAAATAAATTTAATTGGGGAATAAAGAACCCAGTTTAGTCAATTCTGATCAATAAAATCAAGATTTAGGTCACTCTTTCATTGAAAATGCTTGCTGTATTCAGACAAATTTAATAAGTTAATTAAAAGCAAATTGGAGGGCAGCAAAATCAGCTTTTGAGTAGAAGTCACTAGATAGATGTGGAGCTATGAGCCTGATTATTTAAAGCCAAATAATTGGCGTTGTTGCCAATATTTTTTATTAGAAGAAGATTTTACTTTGTCTGTGATAATTTTGCCCTAGTTAAACTTAATCTCCATTTACACCTGTGCTGGGGGGACACATCTGTAAACAAATTAGTATAGTTCTTCAGGGGCCACACAAAATCAGTTCAGGGGCCACAAATGACCCCCCGGGCCACACTTTGGACACCCCTGGTTTAAGGTCAGGGTTAGGCTATAAAGTCTAAAAAAATTAATGGAAGTCAATGGAAGGTCCCTACGGGGTTCAAGAACAAACGTGTGTGTGTGCAGGGGTGCTAATATGCACCCAGCTGCAATATGATTTAGTGTGTGGGGTGATGTGATATGCTGGTTTAATGAGAGTGTTAAATGTGTTGCTCCTGCTCCAGCTCCTGTAAGTGATGTTTCAATGAGAAACTCATGTTACAATGATTTTACCAGCAGACATATTTTAAAATGCATGTCATTTGTTACCTATACACATAATTCTCTCTCGCTATAATGGTCATCTTGGTGTTTGTGTTGCATCAGTCCCATCATATCTGTCATAAAGTCAGCCTGTCTTTCTTTATAAAAAAGAATTAATGGATGTGTAAAGTAAAAATAATGTCTGTATGCTTATATCAGTGCCTGCGTCATCTGGTTATGCAGTACTTGTTTATGAACCTTGTTTACAGCAACACTTTCTATTACCCTCAAAATGTCCTTCAAATGCATGACAATAGCTGTTAATTGCCAAACCTTACATAGCTGGTAAAAATTACTGTTTATTATTATTTTGTCCATAATATTATAGTCAATATTTTAGAGCTGAAATAAAAATATCAAATTTAAGTTTTTTTTGTTTGTTTGTTTTTTTTCCCTTGATTTGATTGTAGCTCCTTAAGGGCTTTTAGTTTTACAAAAGTATTTATGCCAATTTCCATGAAGAAAATAAATAAAAATAATAATGCATAGCATTTTCTTGCCTTAGGGTGCACAAAACTTGTTTTTAACATTTGTTTTTTATTTTTTTATAGATCAAGTTTTGAGTTTTTGGAAGAGTAAATACACATGAATAAAATAAAGGCTGGTTTTCTCTCAAATTTTAGAATTACTGCTTCAAATGTAGCCCTTCTTTAAAATACCAACATTTTCCCCAGGTGCTTCTAAATTTTTATATAAACTATAACAATTGACAAAATATAATTTAAATATCCATTTGAAGATTGTAGCAAACTGACATTAGGTTTAACCTCATATATTCTGTGTTTTTATTGTTTTTAATGGTAAAATACTTTAATATCATTGGCTTGTTTTGGCATTGTTTACTGTGTTGGAGTAGTCAGGCAGAAGTGTTCAAAAATTACATTTATTTACAATAATTGTTCTGTTATTTTGATCACATTAAAACATTCAGACTAAATGTACTAGATTTACTTAGCTGTACTGCCTTTGTACTTTAAAATTAGTCATGTTTTATGTCAGTGGTTTTCAAAGCGGGGCTCACCAGGGGGAGCTAGGGGGTCTGAGAAAGATGGAGAGAGAATAAAAGAAAAAAAAAAGCCAAAATAAAACAATAAGACCTAATCAATATTTGAAATCAATATAAAATCTAAAATACTAAAATAAAACTTATAATAATGTACTGAAATGTCATTTAAAAGAACTTGTTAAAAAGTAGCTTTTTCGGTGATAGTGCTTAAAACAAGTTAATAAAACTTGTATTCTAAGCTAAATAAATAAGTATTGAATAGTAAACAAAAGTGATAAAAACCCTCTAAAACTTGATGTTGGTTTTAATAATATGTAGCATTGTTTGTGGGTATGAAAGGTGGTTCCCCAACCAGAAGCTACTGCTGTTTGGGGGCCTTGGCATGGAAGAGTTTGGGAACCCCTTTTTTTGGTTATACAATATTCTTATATATAAAACTGTATTTACAATTTTGCTTCATACGACACTAATATGATTCAATTTAAAAAACTTGTGTGCTCTTTCTACATTCAACACATTGATTAACACTTTGGCATTCAACGTGGGCTATATGCATTCCTTTCAAAAAAGATACGTTAATTTCTAAAGTAAACTGCTATAAAACAAACAACACAAGACACAGAGAGCAATTATAAAACACACTAAAACTGTACTATTGACTAATATATCTGCAGGTTTCCATATTAAGTCACACACACATAAACTTATGCACACAAACATCGTAAATGAGTCGCTTGGATCGTGCTCAGCTCTCCTCCTCATTCCATCTTGGTGGCAATCTGTTCTGTCAACAACATCCTTGTTTTCCACCATTTTTGCAGGAGAGACAAGTGACAAGACGAAACTAATTAATCTCACAATCATCCTGTGATTATTACACTCTCACTTCCACAGGCGTCACATGCTGCTTCTCCCCAGGAGTGCAATACATCAGCGAGACGGAGCGGGTCGGTCAGTCGGCACAGACAGGCAGCGTCAGCCGGCACTCGCACAAGAAGGAGATATTAAACGCAGACAGGACAGCTACTGGCAGCACTGAATCAGACAAGGTGGTAATTGATTAGGGTGGTATCACATTTCTGGGGCTCAGCCAGTTTACTGCACTGATTAGACAGGTGAGAAGCTCATTTATAAGCTCAACAGTCACAAGATAATTACTAAAACCCACATTAATATATGCAATGCTAGCTGAGAGCACTTCGGTGTGATCTTGGACATGATGTGTATCTGTGTGGGCGACGAACAGCTGCTTTGCTCATTTACACTGATGTCTATGGTTGTTGGGGAAAAAAAGAACAACATATCGCAATTAAAAACAATATATGTACAAACTGAGATAAGAATTTAAAGTTGATTAAAAATGTTCAGTAGTGATTGGCATACAGTTTTTTACACTTATAGATTATGTTGCTGAAATATTAGTGAAACAAAAAGTTCTAAAAATACCTGAATTCTCCAAAATCCCTCCAGTATTATTATTTATTTTACATTTCAAGCCAGTTTTATATTCATAAAAGCACAGAGTAAATTTGTTCTGCTGCTCTCTTCCAGTCTCTGCCTTCAGTCACTAACAGGAAGTAAAAACAGGACCTGAGTCTGATTTAGCAAATCAAAGGAATAAAGTTGAGTACTAGGTGGAGATCGATGTGTCATAGAATATTTTAAAACAGTAGCAAAATCTAAGTTAAAATTTAGATATTTCACATATCAAAACTACTATTATTTATTGTGAAAATATGTGGATAAATTGAAATATAGCTTAAATTTGTATCACTTAATAGTGAATTACAAAGCCTGGAAATTAAGAAGAACATGGATATCAAAGAAAAAGTATTATGATAGATAAAAAGGGATGGCCCTGACTGATATCAGCAAATAATAAATATTTTATCAAGAAAACAGTTATTAGCATGTGAATAATACAATTAGTTATCTATTGTTTGTGGGAAAAACAAAAAAGTTTGATATATTGCCACGGCTCACCTCATACTGGTAAAATAATAATAAGCCTTCATTCAATGCAGCTTAGCTTTTGAAAGTGTGAAAAAAACTATAATTTAGCTTGTTCCTGAAAAATGTCTACAAAATTGATGTTCTGAACACTATTTGTTTTAGATTTTAGTTCGTATAACAAAAGATAGATTGATGTTTTCCTTTTCTTTTCTTTTTAAGGGAATTAATTTAAAATCTGAGGAAACTACTCAACATGTAATATTCCATTAAGCATTTTTGTAAATTTGCCTAAACAAATTCAATATTTTCATTTTTAAAGGGGAGCATTATGCAAAATTGACTTTTTGATTTATACTATGTTATAATGTCAGTCTCTCATCAAAAACAGACCAGCGTGTTGCTTTTACTCATTCATGCATGTTTGAGAAATCCTTAACTCTCCTGTGGCAGCCGTTTGGAGCTGCCTAAACACTTGCTGGTATAAAGCTCCGCCTATATACTGGGCCTGCAGCTGAGGTCCTGCCCCACAGAACACCCCTCCCCTTTATCGTGGGAGTTTCAAAAATGGTAGGAGGTTCTTAAAGAGAATGAAGCCAATTCAAGGCATTTAGATACACTGCCGAAAGATGTCACCACAAAAAAAAAAAAAGGTCACACACGCTAATATTTCATTGGACCACCTTTAACTTTGATTATGCCATGCATTCACTGTGGAATTGTTTCAATAAACTTCTGCAGTGTCAAAAGATTTATTTCCATCCAGTGTTGCAAACATTTTCACCAAAATCTTGCATTGATGATGGTAGAGCACTGTCATCTTGGAATATACAGTGGGGAAAATAAGTATTTAGTCAGTCACCAATTGTGCAAGTTCTCCCACTTAAAAAGATGAGAGAGG
>JAUBOC010000078.1:16198330-16210594 GCA_032275365.1 Anablepsoides cearensis | reverse complement strand
TCTCTCTCTCTCTCTCTCTCTCTCTCTCTCTCTCTCTCTCTCTCTCTCTCTCTCTCTCTCTCTCTCTCTCTATTTTTTAAAATCCTTTTAAAGGTGTCAGAATTTACTCTGCCCAGGGGAGCACTGGGCTACTAAATAATGGATGAAAACAAGGAAGATATTTCTGCTGCTTTAAATTGTAAATTTCTTCCTGCACTCATCATCTAAGTGACACACTGGCTAGGGCTTTCCAAGAAATGATCTAGAAAGCAAAAGGCACCATTATGTCCTGTTTCCCCCCCATCACAAACAAGCCCGAAAACAAACAAAAATAAACTGATAGATTTTTTCATTTTCCCTTGGCGTTATTGGGCTCGAAGGGGATTGAATGATGTCCATGCTTGCAAAAACAATAAAACATTTGTTTATTAAAAAGCTGCAATTTTTAAACTCACATTTTGCATTTGGCTGTATTTATGTCTTTAGACTCACAAAAAATATATACAATTGTTTCTACAGAACGTAAACATGGGCTATTTTATAATATAGGTACTTACTTGCATGTTGGAATGCACTGGGCCCGGATTTGGCTGTGCATGCATCGAGCAGCGAGTCACCTCGCTGTAGGCGCCAGCGGAGATCAAAATTTTTAAACATGCAAATCTTATTTTGACAATAATGGAATACATCAAACTCAACGAAAAAGTGCCAAAGACTGAACAAAGACCATTCAGCAGTATGACACTAATGACAAAAGGGCAGAACAACACAGAACTAATAATGGTAGCTATTGTTAGCTTGTTGTTGGTAGCTTGATTTTAGCTTGTTTTTTATCTTAGTGTGGATGTTGTTTAGCTGAACTAGTTTGAAAAAATAATAATTAAAAAAAACATTAGTTATTGCAAATAGTTCACTTAAAGGTACTCTCATCTTTCATGTGTGACTTATAGTTCGAAGCGACTACTTTTTGTTCCCCTCTTCATAATATTTGTTTTATTAATGTGACTTATTTTCCAAAGTGATTTAGTCAGGAAAATGTGGTATGAATCTGAACTGAAACTGTTAAAAACTTTAGTTTTAACTAAGCAAATACAAAGTGTTTATAGCAGCACAAAACATTTTAACAGACAATTCAAGCAAGTTTTTCCCCCTTTTTGCATGGATATGTGTGTGTGTGTGTGAGTGTGTTTGAAAACTCCATTTTCTTTTCAAATAAAAGGAAAATATGCACAGTGTGTTCCGAGATTAATTACTATTTCAAGCACACAGCATCATTCCTCACAGTTAATTAATGTGAACCTGAACACAGAAAAAAAAGGATTTTGTCATTTCTCAGTATTTGTTAACTTATGTGTGCTGTTTCTCTTTTATTTTTCAGGACTTTCTTTGTAAGTGAGATGGTGTTTTTTTTGTCTCTCTCTCTTTTTTTAGACGGGACAGAAGTTTACTCTCAACACCTTCACGGGGACAGAAAATGTGTCATATTTAACACTTTGCTATGAAACTGTTCAATGATCAAAATAGTAAAACACAGACATACTAGGAACCCATCTACTATAAAAGCATCTAAGTGACTGAATTAATATTATATGGATGCATTAAAAGGTTTAAGTTAATTCAACAGTAATGGAAAAACAGTACAATTTCACCATAGTGGCTCAAATGAATAATAAATGGAAAAAAAAGGAACTATCTAAAGTGAGGTTTAGTTGACAAAAATGAGCTTTTTTCAGGCAAGATTGTTTTGAACTGGTTAAAACAACAAATTGTATTATAATATTCTCTTTCACAGACTCCAGCTTTCCTCAGAGAATTTGGAGGCAGCAAAGATCAAAATGAATCCACATAAAGATAAATGATAAAGAACTTGTTCAACAACAAAATGTTTTATTATTCTGTTTCATCAGCATTTGGATGCAAGTGTGGACTAATAAATAAAACATTGTGCAATGAACATGGAACAACTGAACTAGTTGTCCAATTTCACGGCAAAAGGTGCCTTTTTAGCACAACTGACAGCCTTTATGTGCAAAACACAACAGAGTATGGCAGGGAGAAAAAAGTTACTTAAATTAGTGGTCAGAATTTTAGTTACTGAATCATCCTTCATTTGAATTTGGTGGAGCCTTGTGGGTAAACCAAAATAATTTATGGGCAAATTAACACATGCAAAGTTTTACCTTGAGTGCTTTAATTTGCCATTTTATAAGCAATCAGTAAACTTCTTTTCATAGGCATGTGTGGGAGGATTAGTGCAAAGTTCTGTTTGGGCAGATGACTTAGGGTGTTTTTTTATAAAAATACCCAAACTTTTTCAAAGGCGTCACTTTTAGTGATGAGGCGTTGCATTTCAAAGTGCATAGTCTCAAAGGAAAAACACAACAAATGAACGTGCAGTGAACAAATGCAACTTTTCTTATTGAAGTATTTAGCAAGGTGTCGGAATCTGTTTTTTGTTGTTGTTTTGTTTTCAGTTTTGTTTATAGTTTCTTATGGACTTTTGGATTTGGTTTATTCATGTTTCGTGATGCCTTACATGTATTTTCAAGTTTGCAGTGTCCTTATACTCTTCCTTAGTCAGTATTTTTCCTCAGTTCAGCTCCTGCTCCTCAGTCCTGCCACATTTGTCAACTGTTTTTCAGGAAGGATTCACCATGCTCATTGTTTTGAACACACCATATTTGTATGCATTTAAAGTTCAAATGACCACTTCAAAATTTTCATTGTGCTCAACCACTTGTGACATTCCAGGCTCACCTGTTTCTGGGTCACACTGGTGTTCGCAGGGATCCAATAGGCGTCGTCCACACAGCTCGTTGAGCCATGGCCCGCTGGCATTCTGCTGGTAGTACAACAAGATCTGGGCTGGGTTGAGCCAGTCTGAAGCGTCCAGTTGGCTCCCATGCAGCAAAATAAACCTTGATCCTAACGAGGACAGAAGAATGGAAAGTGTTGGAAAGAAACAGGATGTAGGATTGGGAAAAGAAGATGGGAGGTATGGAAGAGTGAAGCAAAAATTTCATTAAATAAAAATAAAACAAACAAAAAAGGAAGATCACGTTGAAATAACTTTTCAAAATGTCTTTTGATTGGTCCAGTCCTTAATAGATCTTTTAACTAAAGTCTAAATACAACGTGAAATACAATAAACTGCTCTAAAATAAATTAACTGGACAAATACCTCAGGATTTGTTAAAGTTCATGATTTGAGAGAAAGAATCATTGAGTCAGTTTAGTACAACAGCAGCAAGATGACAAACCTGGACAGCTTCAAAATGAAAAACAAAAAATGAAATGTTCAAACTTTATTTATTTATTTATTTACCGTTATTTAACCAGGCAAATCCCATTGAGATCTCGGATCTCTTTTTCAAGGGTGGCCTGGGCCTGAAAACAACATATTGTACATGTTTTTTAGGTTTCTTTAGAAAATATGGAACTAATAATAATAATAAAATCAACACTACTTTATATAATTCATGTATGATTCTTATATACATAAGTAAACCATGCATTCAAATAATAGAAATATATATTTTTTCATACCAGTATCAAAATATGTTGCTTTTAAAACACAATACCACTGTAAATTGATGACTTCTCTTTCCTTACCATCAGTGAAGTTAATAATACAGTGAAATCATTACAAACCCATTGCAACACTTTATATATAATACAAATGATGTTTGGTCCTCCAAGTTCTTACATTTTCTCAGCTCATAAATTGCCAGCCTACATCACGGCCCCTTCACTGCAGTGGGGCAGCAACTAGCAGCAGGCTAACCCCACTGGGCCAGTGGATGTCAAGAATCTGCACCACTCTAAGGAGAGTGGACAAAATGTGAAAAGTGGATATGGCCTGGGGCTTGACTCCAGTTAGCAGAGAACTGTGACCACAGGTCATTGTTGAGCTTGAAAAGCAGCCTAACAAGCAGCTTAAAGCTGGTGACTCCATCTCTAAGACCACAAAGACTAAAGTAAGACAGCAAAGACTAAGTAATGCTAAGCTAAGACCTCAAAATATCAACACACACCCATGCGCTGCATCACCTGCAGTTAATAACACTCGAGTGAGTAGTACAAACTGCCTTATTGTGCTGAAACTGACCATTGTGATGACCATTAAAAGGTGATGTTCACAACACTACAGCAGGGTTATAAGTCTATTTTTGTAGCTTTGTCTCAACTGAGATCTCAACAAATAACAGTGCTTTCCTGTTTGAAGTGTTTCACTCCAGAGCACCTCAGGACACTGGATTCCTTCACAATAATGTCTTTTTAGTAGCATTAATGATGTGATGACTTCTGAACTAAATTTCATCATCAGATCAACACTTTGTCATATCTAATAAATGTTGATAAATTATAGCTGCACTTTGGGTGGTGGTGCTGCAAAAAGAGATGATGACTGAGGTATACAAACTTCAGACATGGCAGTGCAGTTTTTTTTTTGTTTGTTTTTTATTATGTGATGCTTGAGTGTAGAGAATAAGGGAAGCTGGAGAGCACCTGGGCACCACGTCTTCTGTAAGGAGTATAATGAATTTGTGAGTGTTTCTGTTTATTTTTTCCAAAATAAAATACCCTCATTAACTGTGTCACTGTTGAAAGGTGCCAGACGTTTTCCTAAAAAGTCTAGGAGCTCCATTGAATACCTGTAAAAAGTCAAGTGTTTAGATCTCAACTGCTGTTAGCTATAGACAGCAAGTCAACAATTAAAAATACGATTTGTGAAGCTTTTCCCTTCTAATTTGTGGCTGCTTGGGAAAAAAAGAGGCAAACTTAAAATAAGAAAACCAGAAGAAGAAAAAAATCAGCACCTGCTAGTCATTTGGCATTGCAGGTCGCTTAAGATAACAGGGGGCATGTTTTTTTTTTTGTTTGTTTATACTTTTAAAACAATATTGCCTGAATCACTGAAATAATTTTCATAAAATTGTCAGCAAGCCAAACTGAATCTGTGTCAAAAATTATCTGTAATATTGTTTACAATAAATTACTTATGTGATTCTCATTCAACAATAATGTAAAACAGCTAGATATATACCAAAATATATAATTTATAAGTAACAATGATCTAAACGAGACCTGAAGTCAGTCTGTAACTTAGACTTTTTAGCTAGTTAAGAAGTTATGATTTCAACTAGCAATAAAGTAAATTTTCAATTTGTTACATGTCCTAAATAATAATGATAAATATTTCCCAGTCGGCACTTAATAAATGTTTACTGCATACCCAGTTATAGGATGAAATCTGACTCTTTGATAATCAGCTTCCCATCAGGTCAGGTTTGTCAAATAGAAACCTAAAGAAAATGTTAAATATCTAATTCTATTGTTTTACACAGTGCAAATAGTAGGTCAGAGGTAAAACCAGCTTGTAATATGTAATATTTTGTGTTGAATTGTAGCATGATTCAGTAGTGCTACACTGTGCATAACAATATATGCTACATGAGCTAATATCTTCTAACCAATTCAATAATATACCGTGATTACATCAGTTTTATAAGCTTATTTTAACTTTAAACTCTTACATATTAGCTTTATTCTTGTCAGTTCACATCCACATAAGATAAAATCTGCTTACTTGTGAAACGAGACAAGTTTTCATGTTTCTATTCTGCAAACACACAGCTTTTAAATTCTGCCTTAAACTGCTGGAATAAACTTTGGATGTTTGGGAATTTTAATGAAACTTTCAGACAGTTATCAATAGGTTAACATCAACAACTGATAAACACTTGAACTCAAACTAAATCAAGATGGCCATCACAGCTAACTAACCTTAGAAAGCACACAAATGGCTATGCATTGATGTGGTAGTGGCTGAGGGTTAACCTCCTTGTAAATGGGCATTTCACACAAACTCATGCAGGATCTGACAATATTGTGACTTTGCGAAGCATAACTTAGAAGCTTTGACTAAAACATCTACAACTTATTCATTTCATAAGAAGAGATTAATTTAAAACTCTTTCATCAAAAGCAGCAGGTAATATGCATGGATTCAGGGAATATTAAGCTTTTTTATTGTTTTTCGTTTTCATTCTCACTGTTTTTTGGTCCCTGAAGGGAAATCAGTTCAGGAGCACCGAGTCTGGCTTTGCTGGTCATTTCCTCCAGCTGAAATACATTTATTTTTTTTCTACTTACTTTAATCAAATATTTGTGTTTATCTTTGTTATGGCCTGGAACAATAAACCTATACCTGGATTGAAATGAACTGTCACTCTAAGCTTATGAGAATGTTAATGTTAAAAATGAGCTCCACTGTGCAGCCTCTTTGAACTGCCACAGTTGAAGATTTTCATTGGACTTTTCCCTCCACATTACTGTCTTGCAAAACTGTCAACCAAACAATGAGTTTTTGTCAAACGTTATAAGTCTGACTCAAACGTC
This sequence comes from Anablepsoides cearensis, assembly GCA_032275365.1. NCBI lineage: Eukaryota > Metazoa > Chordata > Actinopteri > Cyprinodontiformes > Rivulidae > Anablepsoides > Anablepsoides cearensis. The sequence goes on along the minus strand of JAUBOC010000078.1, from coordinate 16,204,213 downwards.
TCCCAGGTGGCCACACAAAAGGCAATCTAATAGTCCTGAACCAGAGTTTGTTGCTGAGGGATTAAAAAAAGAGACAAAACCCTTTTTTTCCCACTATTTTTAGAGAATGTGTGCCCAAGTTAAATCTAACATAAGTTTGAGTCTACAGCAAGTTTGTTGTGAAGATTCCTCCATCTTGCCTTTTTGTTATAGATCTCGAGGAGCAGTTGATAATGTCATACTGTGTAACCGCCCAAACTTCACCAGTGAGATTGTTTTTCTTGATGTGAAAAGCGAGGAGAAAGGTGTGACTGTACATTTCTCTGGTTTTCTTCAGTAGCTTTGAAAGCACACACACACACACAGCTGTTGGCATTAATAGCTTCTTTCCCCCAGTGGTAGAATTCAAATTTTCATCTGATTGAGCGTGACAAGAAATCAGGTCTGATAAGATTGTGTAGACATTTATGGAAACATTCTAAATTGATCCGAGTTTTTTGTAATTCAACAGGCAAAATCTCCATCTTTCATCTCCCTCTTCAAAGTTCCCTTCTTGGATGCCACCACAGAATTTTAATTTCGCTCAGGCAGGCCAGCGTATACCACTGAAAAGCAGCAGCACACAGAATCAAATCAGACCTCCAGATGATAGATGAGTAAGCCTAGTCACAGTCTATAATGTATTTGGGCTGCCAGTTCACTCCTGTGACAGCTGAAAATGCCAATGAGCTAGCAGGTACATGGTCGCCATGTTTTTATTTTTTTTGTCCTGTAGCAGCTAGACTGAAATTCATTAACACTGCATCAAGAAAAACAGTGATAGAAGCCAAGTAAGGCATGGTATTTTCTTGTCATTAACCTTGTATCAGAAAGTACAAGACCAGAGGTAGAGGGTTTTCAGCAGGTGGTCACTGCATTCAAGCCTGCGATGCTTTGAGAGCACATCTGCTCTGTAGTGTGGTAGGAGGAACCCAAGGGGAAGGTGGTCGACCTGGCATTTACCTTTTGTCTTCGAGAGCAAAGCAAATCAGCAGCTCAACTACAAAGCGGCAAGCACTTGGTTTGAGAGTTAGAGTGAGAAGAACTCCCCAGAGAGCCGCTGAAAAATACCAGCTCAGCCCCCCCGGGGGGGTGGGTTTTGAGCTTCTGCAGGAGTGTGTTAGGAAAAGCTGCATCGACAATATCCCACTCGAGCAAAGCCTTACCGTCAGCTATGAGGTGCTCCGGAACGTGTAAGATTACTCGGACCGAGAGACTGCAGGAGAGGTGGGATGAGTAAACCAGGCCAATCACGCAGCTGATGACACTGATCAGAGTCAGGGTGGTCTTATTGATGGGACTCCGTGGGGAACCTGCTGCTGAGAACAAACACACAGAGAGAGCGGGGAGAGAGGGGGAAGGTGGGAACAATAAAGAATAAACATACGTGAAGGAATGGCAGCGCTTTATTCACACGTATCCCCTTATATACCATAAACCCACATGCAGTCACACCAACAAGTGCCACAAACTGCCTCGGCAGGGAGTTATTTTACAAACAAGTGAAAATAAAATGGGTTTAACGCTGACAAAAAAAAAAGACCTTTGGTTCAAAAACATCAAGCCTTTGGGGAGCTTTAGAGCAGCTCCAGCTCGCTGGCACAGACCTAAAGTTTACCTTTGAAGGGTTTTAACATACACACTGGGATGTGTGTGGTGGGAGGGGAAACAGAGACACGGGATGAAAAAATAAATAAATAAATAAAACCGCTCAGAGGTTGTTTCGCAACCATCCCTCTTTCCTGTGCTCTCCTTCCTCTGTCAGAGAGAAAACGCTGCCCTTATCTCCTTTATTCCAGAGCGCAACACAGAAAGTGGTAAACATGACCTCATAACCATCGGGGCAGGCATACGTCCACGCACACACGCGCACAGAAATCACACAACGACCTTGAATATAGATGCTCGCGCTTTGTTTAAAGTGGTTACTTTTACTCTAGTGGAATAATTTGAGATTGCATTGTCACTTTTAAATTACTTCGGCAGAGCTTTTTTTTTTTTTTTTCTTTCAAACGCTGCCCAAGGCTATCCTTTAAACAAAAGCCAAATGGAAACCTGACCTTTTGTATTGTGCTTTAAGCTAGTTTATTTAATCAGTAAGTTACCCAGAAACTGGATGCGGGCATCATCTCACCTCTTTGACCTTTTTTTTTTGTTTGTTTTTGTCTACCTTCTCAATGATTACAGTATATTTCAGATTTTACATAGGGTGTAAAAGTTTCCCACAGCAAAGGTTTGGTTAGTCTATATTAGTGGAATATTCCAATGTTCTTCTCACATTTTTACTTAGACATGAAATAATCTTGTCAGGCCTCAGAAATTAATATTTCCTTTGGATGTAAAAAAACATAGTCAGGGCACTGTTGCAGCCACCTTGTTCTATTCTTAAACCAGGCTCTAATTAAAGATGTTGGCTACACTTCCGGAGGCTTCGCCATGTTTGTGACACCTGTGCACATGACGGGGGGATAATTGGCTTGGAGGCTTTGTAAAGGCTTGTAACGCCTTCTGACAGCAGCTATTATTTTAAGGGCATTGTTTGTTTTTTGGATTTTTTTTTCCGCCCCCCCCTCCTTGGTCTTCCACAACAACCCATTACTGTACATCAAAGCGGCGAGAACATGGCATGCTGACAGATAAAGCATTCTCCACCACTTCACTTTGACAGCATTTTCAGTGGGTCCTCCTTAGAAATAATATTTATCCGTAATATTATTTCAAACTATTGTGTAACCCATAATGCAAGATGCAAGAAATATTTATTTATTTCATTTGGGAACCTCTGATCTCATCATCTTGTTTGATTTCACTCAACAAGATTGAATGCGGGTGCGCTGAGATCAGTTTGACATGCTCACAACCACTCCGCACACAACTATGTACAGACTACATACACGTAGGCATTTTGTTTCAGAGTGAAACACATGAGCACACAATTTCAGAGCCATCAATCTGCTACATGTACTGAGGTCACTTGACATGCGTCGTGGCAACAGCAACACTACCGATGGGATAAACTGTCTGTAGGTGTATGAGTCCTCCTTACCCCCAGAGCCCCACGCGCTGTTGGCGTTACCGTTTCTCATACCTCGACTCCGGCGCCGACTGCGGTTCGGGTCGGTGTAAAACGCCAGCTGAGGCTCACTGTCTGCCTCCGTCCCAGAGTCCCCGTCTGGGTTCAAGAAAGTTGAACCCGCTGTTGGATTCACACAAAAATACACCTCCAGTAAAAGAGGAAGAAAAAAAATGGACTAATGATGGGGACTTGAGTAACGCTCACAGAGATGGCAGGGAAACAACAGCCAGGATAAAAAGATGAACCCTTGATTTATTCTAGACAGGAATTAGAGTTGTTTTTATCTTCTTTTTTTTTTTTTCGAAATTGAATGATAACAACTAGAAGGCCAACTAAAAGCGGCATGCAGCTATGTGCATGTTGTTCTGTTCTTACAGTAGGAGTGAGCTGTGCTTTGCCCTAAGCTGTTAAGGCAACGCAAACCCTTGAATGCAGATGTTTTAATGTTTTAATGAATTACAGAACTGTGTCTCCTATCCAACAACATATAAATGACAAAAAACAAATATGTAAATAATAGGGGTGCAACAATACATGTACCCGTATTGAACCATATCGAACAGTGCTTTAGGTTCAATACACACATGTATCAAACAATACAGATTTTTTAAAATTATTTTATCAACTTGTTTTCTGAAGATGCTCTGTGTTGAAGGATCAGTTGTTCTGTGTTCGACTACTCCACCTAGACTGCATTTTCGAGTACAGATACACTAAGAAACTTGCTTTTGCAGCTAAATTTATTTATATTTATAATTTATTTTAAAAACTGTATTTTTGAGGTTAAACAAATGTTCATAATTCATTTAAATAAATTGCAATTGTTATTTCTCTTTTTTGTATCGAAAAAATATCAAACCGTGAGACCAAACCAAACCGAACCAAATCATGAATTTTCTAAGTAAATCCTGGATTAAATTCAGTTAGTTGTTGTGCCACGTCCTTGTTAGTTTCAAGGATGTGGAACAATATTTCACAACTTAGATCAGGACAGCTTAATAATATCAAATTATTCACTGGAGTAACTCAGGAGTCAACACAATCTGAATCTTCCAAATAAACACACAATAAAAAAACTATCCATTGTGTACTGCACTGCATGGTGTTCTCAATGGCATACTCATTAGACCAATATTATATTACTATTCTAATCTTTATTCAGCATTTTTAACAAAATACCTAATTTCACCTTGTTTATTTTTTTCAGTATTTTAAGATGAAACAACACTTTAGCTTCAGCAGCTTTTAAAATGTTGTCCTGCTATTTTAAATGAACGGCATTGTAGCAATACCCGCCCCCTCCCCCCAAAAAAAAAAAAAAAAAACTGAGAAGCTAAACTAGTTTCAAAGACATTCATAATCCTGCTCCTCAATGTAAATTTATATTTTATTTTCAAATAGACAGACTCTAACTAACTCCCATACAAAGTGCAAAGTCTACTTTAAATAGGAACTCTGCACAATTTGCTAATATCTTATAATGAATGAATACAATTCTAGTGATTTTTATTTTCTGATGCTTGATGATTTTAGTTCATTGTGTCAAATAAATGGAGGACAGGAGAAGTTGTTTTTCACTATTTCTTAGACTCCAACGTTAGATCAGCAGGTTGCTCAAACTTTCTGATTAACTGTGTGACAACTTGAAACAATTTCTTGTTAACAACAGTTGGCACCAATTGTGATTGAATATTATGCTGCTGAGAAATATTTAGATGTAAAATGAAAAGAATGACTTTGTCAGATTAAAATAAATAGGTAATGAGACCATGTGAGAGATGGGGAAAAAAATTATATTAAAAAATGAACATAAAAATTATGCCTCTGGATGAAACCTTGCGCTGGCAATAACCAAATGAGCCCTATTTACTGACCACTGCCATAAGGCACAAAGTGGGAAACAGTGTTTTTGTTAATGTCTGCGTGTCTGTCTGTTAGCAAAACAGCCATTAGGTAGATTTTGATGAAACATGAAAGTTATTAAAGGATGTACTACTCATTCACTTTCAACATAGCACACCCCTTCAACTTTAGCTGACACACACAGAAAATGAGTCTAACTCCGTCAAATGTACAGATACTGAGCCACAAACTGGGGTGGTAGTAGCTGAGAGTCATTCAGAACCCAAACTCTGGGCATGACATCTTGTAACAGCGCAGAACACTATTTACAAGGTTTGACCAAATTCATTACAACTCTGTCATTTCTCAACATCTTAGGCTGGGTAATATGGATTCCTTCTGGACATTCTAAACTTTTAGCTTTATTTTTTATTTTTTCCTGGATAAGCTTTTCAGTTTTTACATTTAAGCTGTACGTAATTGTATAGAAATAATGACTTTGGAACAGCTCTGTTTGGGATGACTCATAACCAGCTCAGTAATAACAATCAGCAACAAACCTGACTTCCACTTAAACTTGTGCGAGCTTAAGGATGATGGTTAATGTGTGTATTAAAGTAGGGAATTTAATGCCTACACTATACACTTTGATAAACACGCTGCCCTTACAAAGTCAATAGTGCATTTGTGCTAAGTGTGTTTTCACTGAGGCATTAACTATATTTAAAGGACATGCTCTGAAGCGTGTTTACAAATGTCTGCGCCTTGTGCTTCACAAAAACTAGAGACAAAATCCACTAAAGCAGCCGTATATCCCATTGCCTCAGAGGGATATATGTAATTTAGGGGATAAAAAAATGCCAACAGTGCTCTGTGACACACACACACACACACACACACACACACACACACACACACACACACACACACACACACACACACACACA
>JAUBOC010000078.1:16187830-16198230 GCA_032275365.1 Anablepsoides cearensis | reverse complement strand
ACACACACACACACACACACACACACACACACACACACACACACACACATACACACACACACACACACACACACACAAACACATGTAAAAAAAATAAAAATCCCAAACAAGAGGAAGTGTTTGATTAAACTGGAGACGAGTCCTCATAAACAATAGAGGAAGGAAAAAGTTGGCAGCAATGTCAATGTGGCAAACCAAGAAGGACTTTTCCAGTGACAGCAGCTTCATCAGCTTTTCATGTTGTTGTTTCAGAACAATATGCACTGAAGATATGAATGTGCTGCATAAATATTATTGGCATCCATGACTATCTAGCAGCACAGATGTTAGCGTGGCTTTACTTCAAAAATGGAACAGCTTTTTTTTTTTTGATGACACCATTGTTTCAGCAGCATTTTTCAGACTTATTTAATAATCAAACAAAATTCATGGCACACTTTCACTTCAGATGGCTTAGCTGGCAGAGAGCAAAATGTTCTAAAACATAATTTTTATGTTATTCAACTCGGCTGTGAGGACAAAGTCGTTCAGCATCTTACTGGAAAATAAAAAAGGGTATACCGACCAAAATATCCAGTTACTATGGCTCCAGAGCAAATACATAGATTATGAAGGTGTAGAAATTTAAGCTGCATTACCATGCAAACGTGAATAATTTACCATTGATGCTCTTTAAAACTGAAACTTTGCAGTCTTACTTAAAAGTATAGTCTGCAAATTTCAAGTGTGCTGTTTAATTAGAAAGTTCACAGTTTTCAGTTTATTTTTCTGCAGGTCCACAATATCTTAAGACAATGCCAAAATATACTGTATGTTTCAATGGTATAAGTACTACTAAACAGACAAATATGAGTATTTTATTAAAACCTAATGACAACATAAATCATTGAAATTCAGTTATAGAAAAAAAAAACACATTCTACTTTTCAGGTTTAAAAAGAAAAGACTAAAACTTGTGAAAGTTTTACAACACTAAAATGAAGAACTATCATAAAATGACCAAATAATGAGATTGAAGAGAAACAAAATGTCTTTGCAACAATAAACAAAAAAAGAATTACAAAAATGCCTAAATGAGTACTACAGTGAAAATCCCAAGATTTTTTCATAACATTTTGACATATAATGCAATATAAATGTTAGGCTTTACAGTATAAAACCATGTAAACAATATGTTACTCTGACTCTTTCAGATCATGTGCACATTGCTTGGGATGATGCTTGGGACTAAAATACAGGAGAGGAGAGCACACGTCCAAACCATGCTCAAGTTTGGGGTTAGTTACTAGAAGACCAAAGAAAGTGGCCATTTTTTTTTCCAAACTTGAACAAAGCATGAGACTTTCAGGATGTAAAAGACTGTTTTGACCTAACATTTACAAATAAAAAAGAGGAAGAGACGATAAGTAGCTAAGGAGGTTTGAGTTAGGAGTAAACTGATCCAGTTACAGCTTAAAAATGTCTATCAGACTGAAAAGGAACAGACATTTAATGAAAGTTTCACCAAGACTATTAAAAAAACACAACTTCACTCTGCAAAAAAGTCACACATGAATCAAAATAAAACTGTTACTAGTACATAGCTCAGACACCTGTTATTTAGGTTTGAGCATTAAAAAGTAAGCTGGAAAGTGCTTCTTAAATAATTCTTAACAACACCTCTAATGTTAGAGCCCAGCTTGATGCTTACCAATAGTTCAAATTCATCACTGCCCTGTGTTTCATTCAACATTATTTTTCTGAACATTTTCACACCTGGGTTGAACTGAATGTGTAATGTTAAACTGTCTCACTTACAGAGGAAATATTTTCATTTTGGTCTTGAATAAGACAAACCTTTTTGACGTCTAATGAAAATAAATAATAAACAGTAAAATGTTTAGTAGGTGATAACTGGTATTAGCGGACAATGATTCCCAGCACATACTTTAAATGCAAACAAATCCTGTCTTTGTGCAAATGTTTAAAACTGACCTGCAAGTTGGAGGACAATATGCAATCCTTAAAAAAAATGCTAGTTTCATTATTTAATGGATGGCACTCAAGATAGCAACCTTTTGTCCTATAAATACAACTAAATGGGACTCTCCTTTGCCTCCTTTTAGCAACAGTAATGAGCAAGACTTGCACTTGCTCCTCTCACTCACTCTTATTTCACTTTCGTCCATTTGACAACTTTGGCACTTTTAGAATTTTTAGAAGTGACTCTTGAGTTCATTAAATGTGCTGACACACGGAGTGAAGAGAGGCACTGGGGCATTCTCAGCAAAAGGAGGAAGAATTAGTACTTTACCTGCCTCACACACAATGAGAAACTGTCCACTGAGAACGACAATACCTCCGTGTGCATATTAAAAAAAAAAAAAGATGAAAACCGTTGTGTGGAAATGCCAACAACAGCAACATAAAACTGCATGAAGTAGACCCAATTTCCTGCTTAGACACCCTCATTCCAATGCAGCTGGCTTTGAGGAATACTAATTTGCATCTGGAAGCACTGAAATTTCAAAAAGGGTGCGTGTCCATGTGTGCATTTGTAGCCACGGGAAGAAAAGCGAGGTACTTCCAAACATTCTGATTATTATAAATCTGATTAACAATTTTTTTTTCATCGTATTTACTACCTGCATAATCTGTGATCATGCAGTGGAAAGCAAATCTAAATTAATTTGGGGGAAATGTTTATTTTTGCCTGTCTGAGCATAGAGCTCAAACAGTCGACAGGGAGCTTGTTCAAATTTTGACAAACAGTAAAAAAGTGTGACATAAATAATATTAATAAAAAAAATCTTTACAAGGTCTAAAAACTCTGACATGGTTTCAAACTGCAGCTGATTTGCAGATACTGTATTATCTCATAGAGCTACTTTTTGGTGCTCCTATAAGGATTTTAGGCAACAACTACAATCACGGTGTGATTTTCTATGATACTGAAATCATTTAGACAGTATCCTGAACTCTTCCAGTCTCATTTTCCACACACGTCATTATGGTGTCATTAGACCACATTTTTTACTTCCATCATTTTAAATATCCTTCATTGCTTGTTATTTCTTATTAAAAAAGATTATATCAGGCTTCAAAAAAGCTGTCATAAAAACACTTGTGGCTTCAAAATGTGAAATCCCAAATTAGATAGTGATATAATTGGGAACTTGTTCTTTTGAGTCTAATAGAATAAACGGTTGTGTTAAATAATAGTATTAATAATGCAGTTGTTGTTATTCTCTCGGCTGCTCCCGTCAATGAGTGAACTTGCATGAGATTTGGCAGTTGCTTGACCCCAGATGCCCTTCCTAATGCTAACTGGGTTTGAACCTGAAGCGTGAGGATTATGGTACTGCAGCACTGACCATTGAGCTTCCTCGGCCCCATGAATATTGAAGCCAGTAAGATTAAAAATCAACACAATGTGCTTGGAAATCTTTTGACCTTCCAACCCACATGTTGTTGTTTTTTGTCCCTTTATTTGTCTTTGTTATAAGGCCGTTTTGTTAGGACTACTGTTGCTTCATTGTTTTTAAGTAAAATAAAAGCACAAAATGATCTGTCCCTAATCAGTCTGGCAAAGTCAACATCATTTTTTTTCTTGTATTTTACTCCAACCACCCTAAAAGATCTCAAAGCTTTGGAGATTTGACATAATAAAAACAGTTTTAGAGCATACAAAATTGTCCTGTGCTAGAATACTCTTCTTGCTATTATGATTGACACAATGTTATATTTTTACCTATATGTTTCTCAATCTTGTTCAGCTTATTCTAACATCAGTTGTGGCCATGACTGCTGCAGATTAGCTATGTTGTCTAGGTGTTTTAAAGAACGAAAAGACAAAATGTCCCAGGATTTATGTTGGATTTGACCATGAATAAAACAAAACTAGCTGAATCAGGAGATGGTTGGTAACATAGATGCTTTTTATTTTGAACTAACCTTGGATTTAAAATTTTCTAAATATTTTGAGAACTAGCTCTAGATTTTCAATGTTTTTATTAGTTTCTTCTAACACTGAAATAACTAGCTGTTTTGTTTTGTTTGTTTTAAAAAAGTGAACTAATGAACTGTATTCTAGTTTTCTATAGTTACTTAAAAATGTAAAAAAAAAACTTTTCTAGATAATGTAGTACCTGTAGTCAGTTTCTTGGGCCAGCAGAAACTGGATTTGAATTGCTCTGATTGAATCTGTATGTGCATGATATGAAATTGAATGCATTGGTTTGAAAATGAATTTCACTGAAAATGAAAATCTGATGCTAAAAAAATAAGCTACTGATATGAAGCAACGCCTAAGCAATTATCATACAATCAGGTTTATCCCTTAAGTAACGTAGCCTTTTCGCTCATCCAATCAAGTGTTTCACTTGAGTAACGCCCCCTTTTTTGCATGTCTAATCAGGTGTGTCCCTTGAGAAAAAGCTCCTCCAATCATGTGTGTGCCTTAAGAAACACCTCCCTTTGGAAATGCCTGCGTTGTCTGCAGAGACACCTACTTGGAACTGAGCCACCTGTCAGTGCTTTGGGATGGGGGAGGAGATCACAGCAACAGCCACTGACCATGGAAGAGCTGTGTTCATGTCAGAGTCTCTATAACCCCCTCCCCATTGTCAAATATCCCTCTGATCTCCTCCCTGGTCCCCACAGCACCGACAGTCCTCACACAGTGCACTCCTAGCTGCAGCCAGATATTGATCAAACGCTGCTGCTGACTGATCCATGATGTGATGTATGTGTAACATTTTCTATAGGTAACATTAATCACTGCAATAAAATAAATTAAAGCAAATTAATTCAGATTCAAAACATTAAATTCAGTTTCAGACCATTAAATTTAGTTTCAGTTTAGTGAAATTCTCTTTTAAACCAAAGCATTCCATTTCATATTATGAACATACTGATTCCTTTTGAGCCATTCCAATTCAGTTTCTACTGGCACAAGTTTCTGTCTGTATTTATCATCTCTAAGTGTTTGTTTTTTCTTGAGTTAGTCTGTCTTTGTTACTACAGTCTGAGGTGAGCATGAGAAGAGAATTATGTCAATGCAAAAGCAAATGAATTAAGTATGAGATTTGAGGTGGCATCAAAATGAGGAAAAAAAAAAGGAAATGCCATTAAATAATAAAAATGTGAAATAATGAGATACACATGATGCTTCACATTCACACCATGTTCACACAAAACAGTTTAAATTACAGTTTAAGTTTCTCAAAATGACATGGATTTATATACATGATGTGAAGTCTTGCAGAAACCTTCTAAAACTAGTTAAAATAATCTCAGGGTCTTAAACAGCTTTCATTATTTAAATTCAGATCTTGTTTTATCAATTCTTTTTTAAATCTACATTTTTATAAATGTATTATTTATTAAAAAACGAGTTTAAATGAACTATAGAACCAAACTCCTATGTGACCTCCTAAGTTTTAAGCTGTATGTCAAAAAACCCTGCAATGATTTGGAAATCACAACATTTGAAAATAAATTGTATATTTTAAAGGCTTTAAAACAACATTGCATGAACATGACCTTCAAGCTTTAAGTACCACTTTATTAAAAACAGGCCTTATTTTGAAGAATACACTTACTATATATTTATTTTAAAAATATTAAACAGTATCTTGTATATTTGAAGTAATGAATATACATTAAATATTTACTGTGCTGAAAATTATATCATTGTAAATATAAATATCTGGCAATAAATGGTGTTTGGTTTGTGGCAATCAATCTTTGGATTAATTTTAAGATTTAGGATTTGGCATCCTCTTAATTAAAAAGAACCATCTAATTTAAACTGTTAAAAGGTGTTAATTAAAAAGAAATGAAGCAGCTGCTCCTAATTGTCGTTTGAATTTTGATTTCTTTGTAATTATAAACATCTTTTTGTGTTCAGTAGGCAAATGTTATAAAGAGGCATGCACTATTCATGGCTGATTTTCTATTTCATGCTTCAAACAAAATTTAAAGACTTTAATGTAACCATACCTATATCAAGCATAGCTTCCTAACACTTTTTTTTTTTTTTTTTTGCAAATTCACAGGATGATTAATGCAGAGGTCGGTGCCTGCACTAATGGCTTTTCCTCCCTCTGGGATAAGAGTGACAACCAGCAGCAGGCTGTGGAGTTGCCCAATAATATGTCCACTTGGCTACCTTTAATGTAACTTCTGCTGGTATCCATACAATATGACTAATGTTACAAATATTCTATTGAACTTTTTTAGCTTCTATTTTTTTTTTTTTTGTTTTTTGGCAAGCTCACGAATATCAGTATGTTATGGTAAACCGCCATTTAGTTTTTGTCTTGTAAATGCATGTTTATCTAATGCTTTTGTTTTGTTTTGTTTTGGTAGGCTCTGTGTACTCATCAAAACTTATTGCTTCTGTCATTTACAACCAGCAAGTGATTTTTAGGTCTATAAAAACTACTTTAACATTAATGTAACATTAAATGTTACCCAGAGCTTGCAAAGACAAAAAGGCCAAATTTTGTTTTCATTTTGGTTTTAAATTCAGCATTTATTAGTGTTTTGACCTCATCCTATAAAGTGAAACTGGTTTTGAAAAAAGTTTTTTGACTTGAAAGCACACAAATGCTAGTTTGTTGAAGGATGGTATAGTGAAAGAAAGCCTTCATCATAGTAAACCTAAAAAGAGGACAAGAAACATCTAAAGGCTGAATAACATAACATGGATGCTGTGACTTGTTAGCAGATGCCATGTGTTTAAGGCAGAGTGACATCAGATGTGTCAATATGTTATGAGCTGTCAAAAAATACTTGTGTTTGTCCTATATTTTCTGAAAAGGCCTATTGTCAATCGGTTTATTGCTGTCATGATAAAAAAGTAAATGTCATAAGGGACATTTTTTTTTAAAGAGGCCCAGAATACCTGAATTTGAAATCTTGACTACAGGCTGCCAGGCTTTTATCTGACGCCAACAGCTTGTGCATGTAAATGTGTAAAAGTGTATCTGCGTTAGATTAATTCTCTTCTGTTTTAACTCTAATTCCTGGAAGAGAGTGACTCACCACGGGTGTTGCTGGAGAGGCGTTTGCGTTGGCTGGTGGAGGTGTTGTGTGGAAGAAGGGTGTTCTGCTGGTGGTTGCTGTCGATGGGGCTCGTGGCGATGATGTTGTCCTTGTACTTGTTCATCAAGGCCAACTTGGTGTTGTCGCTCACTGCAGACAAGCAGGATGAAATTACAATTGTGGGGAAGCTCGATACAAATTAAAAATGTCCTAAAACGGACAAAAAAATTAAAAAAGAGAGAGAGAAAATGATGTTGGCTTTAAGTTTTCAGATCCACAGTGCAATAAGTGTTGCTTTAGAAAGGCTATGAAAACACATCAAGCATAGTGTTTCCAGGAATTACGTCAAAGAGATAAATTAAAAAAATAGCAAAAGCTGGCATTAAATTAAAATTAATGAAATAAATAAACAGAACACAAACAGTATTTAAGAGGGTGAAACCATTGTTTTTCTAGATATTTAAACAATATTTTCAGTAAAACAATATTTTTTCTGGAGAGCTTAGTAGGAGGCAGAGATTTAAGACTGTTACCTTAAAACCAATAAAAATGAAATTATCAATCATTTTAATACATACTGATGTTCTTAATTTCACACAAAATAATGCAGAATACATATACATGTCAACCACTTTGCACAGTTACCTGTACATTGACCTTCAAAAATCCATAATTTTCACATAAAATCCATAGTACTCTCACATTATATAAGCAGGGGGGCTGTACCAGTAAGGTACAACACCACCCACCCCTTCCTCCTCCTCGCTGAAAAGAACAGTCAAGGATACAGTCAGTCTCAACTCAAGAAAAACATTGATTTTGTGGCATAGCACTGTTGTTGCAGCAGAGTAGGTTGGAAGGTTGTTATTTAATTATATTTATTGTTTTTTTTTCATGTCCTACAGGCTTTGAGACATAAAACAAATTTGAAGCTGAGTTTTTGAAAAAAAAAATAGTGAGATTTGATCAAATCTGTGAGATTTCTCTATACATCCATATACCAGAAAAAAATGGATTGAAGTCCATGTAATTTATGGGCAATCCATACAACTTGACATGTAAAAGAATACTATATGTAAAACTGACTTACTATAGACACTTTTGTAATGTCCTGTATTTTCCAAATGACTCCAAAAGTTAATCTGTTGTACAAATATGTACTTGAGAGAATTTGTATTAAAAAATCCAGTGGTTCATAAGATATTTTGCCTACAGACATACAAACATACATTACATTGTCTTCTGTCACAATCAAAAGTTGTCAATAAAAAAGTATACGTCCATGCATCATCTTCCGCTTCTTCTAGAGTTGGTCCGCAGAGACAGTAGCTTGAGCATGGAGGCCCAAACACATCCATCTCTTCCAGCTTTTTTGGGATGATTCCAAGGAGTTCCTGGAGCAGTCTACACATATATAGTTTCAAGCATGTCCTGGGTCTTCCTTGGAGTCTCCTTCCAATTGGACATGCAAAGAACACCTCCTTAGGGAAGCATCTACGTAGTAGGCATCCTAACCAAATGCTTGAACTACCTCAACTGTTTCCTCTAGAGGAGTAGTGGCTCTACTCCAAGTCTCTTACAGATGAATTTCTCACCCTATCTCTAAGGAAGAGTCCAGCTACCCAGCGGAGAAAACTAATTTTGACGGCCTGTATCCACGATCTTGTTTTTTTGGTCACTAAAAATAGTTTGGTGGGGGTAGGAAGGTAGACAAAGAGGTAATCGGAGAGCTTCAGCTTGCAGCTCAGTTCTGTCTTCACCACAACAGACTGGCACAAAATATGCTACGCTGTGGGAGCCACACTGACCCATCTGTCAAAAAGACAACAAAGAGCTTGTGGTCCCTCATCTCATTGTGGGTTTTTGGGCTTCACCTTAAAGCCAGGCCTGGTGATAGCCTCTATAAGCCCAGCCTTACTCTGGTTCGGGTTGTGTTTGGATTGATCAGAGAGATGAATACAATAATGAACTACACCAAACTTGAAGGAAAAGTGCTGAATGTTGAACTAGACCATCCAGCAGCATGACTCTTGAGCATACATTCTGCAGGAGGGGTTATTCAGGCTGGATGCAAAGGTATGGGCCTTGATGCTTTGACCCTATCTTACCAAAGCTGGCTCTTGGGACATAAAATGTATAATTCTTCATAAATTTCTAATAAAAAGAAAGTTATAAGCAATATTGACTTT
Organism: Anablepsoides cearensis; assembly: GCA_032275365.1. Classification (NCBI taxonomy): domain Eukaryota; kingdom Metazoa; phylum Chordata; class Actinopteri; order Cyprinodontiformes; family Rivulidae; genus Anablepsoides; species Anablepsoides cearensis. The sequence continues at coordinate 16,189,012 of JAUBOC010000078.1, read as the reverse complement.
AAAAATAACATGCATGATAAATTATGCACAAACATTTATCTTTTTATCTATGCATGAGTTAAATCATTCTGAAGCCAAGGGTCATGGAAGCTTTCAGAATAAAATTACATCTTTGTTTATTTAGCAGAAATCCATATGCATTTTTCTGAGTGACCTCCTTTAGTGTTTTTTTTTCTTTTTTAATCTATCAACATTCCATATATAGCCAGCAGCTTTCACTGTTTTTTTTCTTTTTTTTCCTTCCCAGTTCATCTTATTACTCATCCTAAATGCATAATGCACAAGATAACTCTGCTTCCATTAGCTCCAGGGTTGGGTTGTCTGGATTTTCTATGAACACCACGTGAGAGCGCTATCACTCTAACTGATCACTAAGTAGTAAATATGTTGTTTATTGCAATTCAGATACACCTGTACACCTGAATCAAAACTGTTCCTCCTCATATAACAGATGTCACAGGAGTCTTGCTCAGATTCAGAAACCTTTTGTGTAAAAACTAAAACAGCTCAAAAACTGTTGGTGGCTTTCAGCTGTCTTAAAATATGTTCAGGTGCTGGGGGGTGGGGGCAGTTTTAATGTTTAAAGTCAATTAAGTGGCTATGTTGGCCACATAAGTCATTTTTTCCACACAGAAGAAAACAACTACAAAGGTGATGTGTTTGTGCTTTTGAAATGTTATACTAGCAAAGTATTTTCAGAATACAAAGCAAATCTTTAAATATTTTCAATTATGTTATTGTAATTTTCAGCTCCTAGTCAGTAGGAAATGTAAGTGTAAAACTGAATAAAATCTATTTAATAAACTAAAAGATTCTACCAACCAACTTAGTTAATTAATGATTTTAATTGTGTTAAACTGGCACATGGAGCCCCATCCTAGAACAAATTGTACAGTTAATTATTAAAATTAAAAGTGTTAATGGTAGTGAGGACAAATAGGCAATAACCCTTCTCATCCTAATAACACATGGTTCTAAAATATGTGTTTGTGTATGTAAAAGACTATGAAAAAAGCTGTTAATTAACTTTTTACACCTTTTGGGGTAAGTATAGCCTGGTAAAAACCAGACCCTGTCCTTCACTTTGTTTCGTACGAGGGTCTGGACCATAGATATTATATAAATACTAGATACCTTACGGCGGTCTGAATCGCATCGCGCAGCGCCGCCATATTGGATGGG
>JAUBOC010000078.1:16144190-16159937 GCA_032275365.1 Anablepsoides cearensis | reverse complement strand
TAGGAGCAAATCTAAGAAATTTTCAGCACTTAAGTCCAAAAATCCACTCTAAGAAGTTTGATAAATACGGGCCCTGAACAATAAAACCTAACTATGTAAATATGGTCTTACAAGAAAAAAAAAAACAAAAAAAAAAACGAATAAAACATTTGCATGTTTGTTTATGGTACAGCTTAAAATCATGTAATTTTGCAACAGTGGGCATTACAGAGTTAATTTATGCAGTCTTAGAATTGACGGATTGAGTAATTACTTACAACATTTGTATTTGTTGTGTATTGGCAGATGTTACAGATAAATGCAAGTCTTTATTTATTTTAGTTTTTTGATCCCTAAATCATGTCTTTGTAATAAAAGACAAACTCAAAAATAGATTGAGATAATTCAAAAAAACATAACATACTCAACAGAAAAAAAACTCGTTCATAAAACAAAATTAATTTCAAATCAACAAAATTAAGCTTTTCTCTTTTTTCCTTCCAGTCATTCCTCTGCAAATGTGCTCTTTCTCTCTTTACATTGTGTTCCAGAGAGACAATGATAACAATCGTTACAATGCGCAGTCACCAGAGGGCATGCTGATAGTCAGAAATGACTTTGGAGCTGTTGAATCAATGTTTTTCTTAACGCTACTAATCAACAACTATTAAAATCGTATTATCAAGCTCAGAGAGACTAATTTTCAGGTTATTTTCCATAGTGAACAAATAAAAGCTGTATCCAACAACACCAGTGGACAATTTGTGAGTGGGGTGGTGAAGTTCTCGGCTGTCACAGTAAAGCTTTTTAGTCTTCACAGAAAGTTAAAGGACAAATGGGACATTAAAACATCTTTAATGTCTTCAGCTTTACCTGCAGAACTGTATTTGACTTTTTATTTGCTTTCCTGCATACATTTGGTTGCACATTTTGCACTGAAGGATGAGCCTGAAACTATGGAAACTGAGCTTAAATGAATCCTGAAACGACTCAGATAAAGACTATTATATCAGAATATACTTTAATGTCAGCACAAATCCGTTTTTATATTTGAGATTTTTTTTAAACAGGAAATAACCTGGTTTGAATTATGGTAATGCAGTAACTCATAAAGTGAAAATGGAAAAATACTGAATAGCAAGTAGGATAGTTGCATAGGTAAACTCAAGATGTGTCCCAGTTTCATTCCACAAACAAATATAAAACAATATACTCTATGTTATACTTTACTGTGCATAGATTGCAACCAAGAAAGAAAGCTATAAAAATAAATCATGAAACAAAAGTAAACAATTTTGGAGTATACAAATGATTAAATGTTTACAATAGATTTTTAGGTCCACATTATACTAGAATCCAGTATGAAATAAGCTTTTCTGTTTTCTTTAGACTTCAGGAGTTACTTCTAAATTTTGATGGTATCTCAAAACATTTTTTTTCCAGCTAACTCTGAGGGCAGATGCGCGTGGTGATTTATCTGGCTAAAGATGTTTTATCTCATGCTGAGTCATTACTCAGCCCAGCACAAAACCCAGTTTCACCCAGTGTGACAACATGCAGGTTGGGGCCATAATGCATTTTGCTGTGAATTTTAATTTGGCTCCATCTGTAAACAGCGTGCGGTCTGCTCCACTGCTGTCTGAAAGATAAATAAACAAAGACAAACAAAATCCCCCAAAAGACATTTTTAAAAGCCTTAAATTGAACATATAATGAAAAATTGGTCTTTTTTCACTGCTTATGAGCACATAGTTATGTGTTTGAGAACTTTACAGATTTAAAACTGATAAAACACATAAAACATGTTTGAGAATCTCTCATTCACTAAATTAATAGGATTTACAAAATAGAAGAAATAACATCACCAGCCACAATTCCCTTTACTCCCTTACTAAGGTGTTAAAATACTTTTTTTAATTACATGTCAGTCCAACTTCCTCTATCAGTAGCTGCGTTTCCATTGACCATGAAAATGCACAAATTAGAATTTCGAAAATGAATTTGCTCAATGAAAACACGTCAATTTCGATAAGACTTCAGTTTTTCGTCAAAATCTTTTTGTCTTAGGATGAGGTGGTTTTTCAGCCGTATCGAAATTGGTGTAATTTGCAAAACTGCAATGGAAACACTTTTTTCGCATCACGGGTGTCACGTGATCAACAACCGGTTGTTTTCTGCTGGCGAAAAAACGGTGGAGAGAAAGAGACAACAGGAAGTAGTAGTAAAATCGCCGAAGTTGTAAAAGAAAGTAGTAAACTCACCGACCACAATTTCCCAAAAATGCCACATACGTATCCGCTTCCAAGTATAAGGGGCTTGTCGCTCGAAAGCCTCGATAAGACGCCCACATCTCCTCTGATCACTAGTGTTGTGGTAGCAACATGCTAGATTGTTTACATCCACCACGTGAATATCGCGAGAAAATGCATATTCACGCGTGATTTCTATAGCATTTCTTTCTTAATGGAAACACTGCAATTGCGAAACTGTGTTTTTTCGACATTGACAAAATATCAACAAAGTTTTGCGCACAGTTGTAATGAAAACGCAGCTACTGATATGTAAAGGCCCTGCCACACTAGACAACTTATGCTAACTTATGAAACTTCTTTTGTCTAAATTGCTGATAAAATGTATATATTTGATCAATTTGTTAGAATTACATTATGTACAGGCCATAAAGAAGCTTTCTCCAATGTAGACAGTTATCTCTGTCTGCTTCCACCTTGTCCACCTTTTCTGGGAGGACTTCAAGCCATACTCAGTCCAGCCAAGAGACATAGCATCTCCAGCATGTTTTGAGTCTTCCTCCCAGTCCAGCTTCCTAGGAAGGCTTGCAGGGGGTATCCTTAACTGGCTCAACTGGCTCCACTTTTAATCACTTTTGTTTAACAGTTTAAGTTTAAAAAGGACAGCCCTGTCCAAGTCCTGTTTTTCAGGATGCTACTGAAATTAATAACAACCACTATGCAAAGAACCCTCTAGGTTAATATGAACCATCGGAGTTAAAATATAAAGCAAATACATTTGACCTACTTAATTATTCAAACATTTCTACACAAAATCGTATTTTCTTTATCAGGCAGGCATGCTTTTAGTCTTATTAAAGCATATGGCGATAGCTAACACAAGACAGAAAGACTATAAGCCAATGTGAGTTTGGAATTTGTGCATGTATGGGCAGCTGAGAACTTAATGTGAAGCTATTGACTGAGACATTCGGACTAATGAGACAGCCGAAACGATCTGTTTAGGGGAGATCAGAAGCTAAGCAACCATCTGAGAGGAGTGCTGGTTTTTGACGCCTGTTTACCCAATGGGACAGGAGAAAAGTGGGCAGGAAGACCATATGGCTGCAGAGCTGCGTGCTTGCACAAGGATTTAACAGCACTTGAGTGCTGTTTCTTGTGTATGTGTGTTGTGGGTGGGAAGCGTTGATGGCTAGAGCTATTCTGCTCACATCCACATGCAGTGTCAAAGGAAGCTGGCCTCTCTTACTTCTTCTCACACTGTCACAGCGGTAAGGGATGATAGTTAAGAGGGTGGAGGAACTAAAACTGAAGCTGAGCAGAGAAGCAGAGTAGGGACTGCATGACAGAGGCAGGGGAAAAAAGATAAAGAGTTGAGGAGGATATAGGAAGTCTACTAAAAATTTAAACTTGAGGGTCTAGAGACTCACCCCTGCTGCTGTAACCCTTTAAGCCCCTTCATGCACAAACGTGCAAATCGTGAATTGCACAGGCAGAAAGAAGCTCCAGCCTAAATATGTCTCAAATCCTTATCAAAGACACCTTTAATACCACATAGAACGCTGTCAGCAAAGCCGAGGCTGCTAAGATGCTATGCTGCAAGCAAATGTTGAAAAACGTTTTGATTCCATCAGCATGATGACTCTGCAGACTAAACAACACAGTGGTGAAATAAATCTAGGTTTAAATAATAATAATAATAATAAAACTACACAAGCAAACAAGAGTTTTGGTATTATGTAGTATTCCTGAGGACAGCCAGATTATTTAGCGCTTGTTTCGGAATTGTATATGCATTAGCTTTCTAAGAGCAAAAGCCAAAGAAAAAAAAAAGTCATTGAGACACACAAAATCCCTAACTCCCAGAAAGAGCCTTTCAAGCTTTGTTTTAAGGTGTTCATCGTTCAGCCTTGCCAATTTTCTACATGAATGAAAATAGGAAACAGAGCAATCAATCAAAGCTGGTCCATTTCCTAACGAGCTGCCCAGTGCAAGAATCTACATATTAACCCAGACAGCCAGCGAATGGTAATTTGTGATCGCTTGCAAAGCTGTTCTTTTAAAATCTCATGTAGGATAATTATGTATGGGACACGGAGTGTAGAGGACAGGAGGAACGGCCCGCTTCAAGGTGAGCTGAGATCACGAAAAGGCTCTGTTGGCAGCTGCTTTAAAATACACAGAGTCCTGTTTGACGGGATTCAGAGCGACTGACCCTACGTGGCTGCGTTCCAGTAAAAAAAAACGCGACGTGCCCCGCAGAGTTACTGCGATTGTGATCACACAGATGAACCCCATTAAAAGCGAGGCGGAGCAGATGGAATGTATTGTTGCCAGGATCGGAGGCTTCAAAACTGTTTCGACAGGTTGCTAAGCAGTTTAAATGAAAGGCACTGAGGCGTAATGCACTGCTGTAAGACGAGGTAAACAAAATAAAGCTGGGACTGCAAACCCCTGCACTTATCGCTTTGTTCGCTTCTTTTAAGCTGAATCTACAGAGTGAAATTAGTATCTACCCCTGCAAAGATACAAAAGTCACTCATGTGCACAGGTAGAGTTAAAGAGGCTTGCTTTTGAAAAGACTGCCTAATACAACCTATATTTGTTTCTGAGTGTCAGACATTTAAAACGGCCGTTTGCTTTAGGACGAGCACTTTTGTTGATTAAGACACCACCAGCCATTCATCCTTTTATTTTGCAATAACAACAGGTGTATTGACTTGTCACAAAAGTAAGGAATGGATGTTACAAAAAACATTAATTACGTACCGGCTCTATAAGTGTTGCAATAAGCAAGGACATGTAACAGCCAGCAGAGACAATGCCAGAAATCAATGTTCAGATATTCTACTATCATTATTATCATATTTACATTGTGTTTTCTTGAAATGTCAATGCAGATTTTAGTTTTAAAACTAATTTGATTTTCAACCAAAGAAATGTTATAATTGTTCAGACTTTAATGCTAGGAAAGACAATAGTTAAAAGGAGGACGTGATGGGTGGAACTTCAGTAGTTTCATTAATATTCAGGATCCTGTCATTTCACTTACCAAGTGCGCTGCCTTTCTCTGATCGTTCCATATCACAACCGTTTGTATTTTATAATACTGTATGTGATGCTTTTAAGACTCAAAACTATCTTACCCACTGTTTACCACAACAGCGTCTCTTTTTACAATCTGAAATGTGAAAGAGCACAAATAATTTATGATGATGAAAGAAAACTTGCTCGAGCTTTTCTGTCACGTCTCTCTGAGCCCAGTTCAGCTTTCTCCATGACACCATCAAGACGCATTTTCAAAAGGATTTCTCTCCTTTCTTGTGAAGACTTTATCAACCAGCCTTTGATATTAGTAAAAACATCCAACTTACAGTACTTTTGGTAAACTAGTAAAGAAATGACAAGAAATGTTATTATCTGTATTGTGTTAACTAATTTGACTGCTTATGAATTAAACACACACATATGTTTATTTCATAAGAAAAAGCAAGTCTTCTTGAGTGAAGTTATTGTAGCAAGTGTTTCAGTTAATGTTTAATCAATGTGTGAGTTCAGAGTGCTATACAACTATACACAAATTCAGCTAATATTTATAGTTAAAGGATGACATGGTGGAACAGCAGCTCTAGAATCACCTCCTGGTCTGGGGTCTTTATGAGTGGAGTTTGCACTTTTTCTCTGTGCATGCACAAGTTTTCTCTGAGTACTCTTCTTTCTTTCCACAGACCAAAAACATGCAAGTTACAAAGTTAGGTTAATGAGTAAATCTAAAGTGTTCCTAGGTGTGGGTGAGAGTGTGAATTGTTAGTTATCTCGTGTCTTTCTACGTGGCCCTTTGACAGATTTGTGAACTGTTAAGTGTGGACCCCGCCTTCTGCAAAATGACTGCTTGGAGATGTACAACAACTCCGCACAACCAGGAAATGACTAGATGAATAACGCACATAATGATGTTTCATAAAAAGTTGATTAACTAGCTGATTCAGTTTTCTACAGTGTATCTGATTTATTTTGTACCAGGTCAGGTACTAAGGGCATTTTCATATTTTTTATATATTATGTTTGATGCATGTTTCTTTTTAAACTGACCTTGGCAATGAATTTACTTACAGCTGAACATTGCAGGGACTATACATCCTACCAAGAGGTTATTAGAGTCTGGGAGTGATGGAGGGGTCAGAGGTAAAAGGGAGAAGGAGACCAGACAACTGGACTGCAACCAGATCAAAATGGTGTTGGCGAGTATTTATAAAATCATAGATATTTATTTTAGCACTTAGATTTCTGTTAATGAAAACTGCGGTACAAATAAAATTTATTATTATTATTATTATTTTTTTTTCCAATCTTGTAAACTAACATAAATACAGCTTTATGATAATATACTGTGGCAGAAAAAGTAGTGTAGTTTGTTCTTTTCCATCTGCAAAACAACCTCACATTGTCTAACATTGTGTTTTTTTAAGCTAATATTTAAAGAGCCTGTGACGTGCTTATCCTTCAAATACAAAAAGTCGAAGGAATCATCTTTATACTTAAGAACATTGGCATAGTACACATGATTTTACTCATTTTGTCACATAACTGTCATATTTTCTTTTGGATTTATCTCAGCCAAAATGAAACAGGAAGCGACATCAAAGGGGAACTCATTAAGAAAGAAAACCCTCTTACTCTGATCTTTGTTTATTGAAACATTGTTTGAACTTCAAGTCATCTTCATCTCTCTGAAAGACACTCAAAATTATCTAAAGAAACATCAGATTATTCTCTACAGTCTGTGTTGTCAGATATTTTATCAATGCTCTGCTCATATGCAGACATTCCCCTTTGACATCACTTCCTGTTGCTTTACAAGCAAATATCTCAACAACTGATCATCTCAGCGGCATGACATTTGTTTTGCATAATGTTAGCAGTGTTTTCTTTCCAAAAATGAATTCAAATTTATGACAAAAATTTGATGTCACAGGCACTTTAACTTCAGCTCCTTAACTCACAGTCACCCTTTAATGCAAACTACGGCCACGGTGAGAGGGATGTGGTTAAAATCACATTGTGTTTCACACATACTGTATAGATTTAATACTGATGATGAAGAAAAGGGGGCATGGTGGATCAGTTGGTAGAGCTGATGCCTCTCAGCAAAAAGGTCACCGGATCAAATCCCGGCCCGGGGACCTTTCTGGGTAGAGTTTGCATGTTCTCTCCATGCATGTGTGGGTTTTCTCCAGGCACTCCGGCTTCCCCCCACACACCAAAAACATGACTGTTAGGTTAATTGGTAACTCTAAAATTGTGAGTGATAGAGTGAATGATTGTTTGTTTGTCTCTATGTGTGTCCCTGTGATGGACTTGCAACCTGTCCAGGGTGTACCATGGCCCTCGCACTGTGACTGCTAGATATGGGCACCAGTGACCCTAGAAAAGGAATAAACGGGTATAGATAATGGATGCATGGATGATGAAAAACCACTTGCTTTCAAGCAGATAATCTCACAATAAGACATTATTTAGCCAAAAATAAATCTGTAAATGTTCTATTTCTCAAAGCACCGCTGTGTCAATCTACAGAAAAAAATCATGTTTTTTTTCTTTGTGAAAAAAAAGATTAAGAGGACTATCGCTCTACTGTAACACAGCCTCTCATCTCTGTGTTGACTTAATTCAACATGCACCTCAGCTCTTGCATAGAAAGGCACTCACTGTGCAACGAACCAAACAAACACCAGAGTCATTTTCAACCCTGAGATGAATAGCAATTACGATTTCTGCTATGTCTCATTGGCTAACCCATTTGTTTTTCTGCAAAGTAACAGAAAGTGAAAACAACTTTATCTCCACAAGTAAAAGAAAATCTGATGCTGGAAATCCTTTTTTTTTTCGTCAATCGCTAACTTATAGTGGTGGAACACTTCAAAATACTCATATGGAAAGAGAAGAGCAAGGAACTCAGTGTTCCTCACTCAAACATGGGTTACCTAGGCTCCACCCTGGAGCCATGACTGTGGGGAGGGGCTTGTCAGTGAGTGCCTGGTGACTGGGCCTCCACAAATGGGGCATGGTCAGACTTAACATGAATGAGACACATAAGTTTGCCTTTCTGTGGGCCTTGTGCACAATGTTCAGATTTACTGTCTAGATATATTGTTGGGCTCACCTCGACACATATTATGAGATCTAGAACTAATCTCCACTCTGGAGTTGCCCATGTAGAGAGGTGTCCAGTTCATGTGGGTCTAGTGCCCCCAGCTTCTTGCCTGTGCATTGAAGTGTTCCCCAGGACATGAGAGGGGAACGTCCCTACGTCTTTTAGATGGAGGGATGGGCTCTGACTGTTATCTGTGCCTATGCACTGAATGGCAGTTCAGAGGACCCAGCCTGCATGGAGTGCTTAGCAGAGGTGCTGGAAGGTACTCAAGCTGACTCTTAAAATCAACTGGGGGGACTTCAATGCCCATGTGGGTAGCAGCAATGTGACCTGGAGGGGGCTTGATTGGGTGAAATGGCCAGTCTGATCTAAACCCTAGTCATGTTCTTTTGTTAGACTTCTGTACTGCTAGACACCTTAAGTGCCAGATCGATGATAGACTTTGTAGTCATGTCATCTGATCTGTGGCTGTATGTTTAGGCCACATCACATGAAGAAAGGAGCTAAGTTGTTAACTCATCACAGCTTGAAGTGAGTTGGATTAGATTGCGGATGCTTTTTTTTGTTTTGTTTTTTCTTCAGTAAAGTCTGAATTTGTGCCAGTCCCTCACAAGTTTCTCATTCAATCCAAACTTTCTTTCTGCTGCTCCATTTCTTAACCGGTAGGATATAGGAACAGCATAAACTGCAGGTCCACAAGACCAGAGCAGCCTATCATGGCTGTAGATTGTATTGTTTACTCCTTGATTCGAGTCAGTCAGTATGAACTAAAAGCATCAATCAGAAATTGTGCCATAAAGAGGGACAAAAAAAAACATAGAAAAGTTGTAGAACCAGCCAAACTATAATAAAAATGTGAAACTAGTCTGAAAAACACTGCACCTAATGGATATAGTTAGAGGCCGTGGCTCTATTTGTTTTGCTATAACTTGCATGATCACTAAACAATCCACTTGTCAACAAACTTGTTAGTATGTTTAAAGAGCTACTTGGACAGTTTAGTGAGCCTTGTCCTCATGAAGCCAAATTATAAATGCCCTGTCCTCCTACTTCAGGAGGGTGAAAAAGTTTAATGGCTGAAAGAAAATGGTAAAATGACCCTACTACTAAAGTCACCTTGAATACTTAGACATAGTGAGGGGATTGGTTGGCTCTCCCCATGGGCAATTTAACATGCCTGCCAAGTAGCTCAGGTACTTCTGCATGGCATGAATAACAAGTTGTTCTTCTCCATGTTGCTAAATAAATCCACTTTAAGGAAGAGGCTCATGACTCAATGACATGGGGAATTTTGGAGACAAACAAGGTGTGCAGAAAATAAAGCTTGAGCAAATTATTTTTGAATAGTGTTTTTATTTAAATAATAATTTCTTAAAAAATGTGATGTGAATTAGCCCATTTTTAATGTATTAACATATTTATGAATACTTCATGGAAGCAGTTGTAGAAGAAATACAGACATTTATACAAGTTTGGTTGTGTATATCAAAATTAAACACTGGAAAATCCATTTTTTTCTCAAGTGAGCTTAAATGAAAAGTGAATAAAAATAATTAAGCACAAAAACAGAGCAGCTGAACTGGCAATGGGCTCAGCCCACATTTCTTTCAGATTATCTTAGATTTTATTTAGGCTCAGTGTATTATTACTTACAGTCAGTGTATGTTAAAGCTTGTGCAGAAAATCTATGCTCTAATTTACAAGGAATAAATACTCTGAGCTGAAAAACCCAGGAAAAAAACAGAAAAAAATACAGAACAAACAAAGATAACACCTTGCGCGTGGTAATTAATTTCTGACACATTTACCTCATAAATCCTGTCCCATTATCCATAAACCTCACATGCAACCAAGTGTGGACACGTGCACTGAACATCTGCTGACAGATGTACAACAGAGAAAAAAGCAGAACAGATGAAAATCCAAGCATAGCTTGCCAATATGTGGCTTTTGAGATTATTGTTAGTATTCCTGCATATGTGGCATATTGATTATTACAGTAGGTAAACATAGCAACGGTTGATTGCTTGAGCGGAACAAAGCCAACATGCGGATTACGTGATGACCCTGAGAACCGTGTGAGGTGCAAATGTGTGCAAAACGCTGGCATTCCTTTGTCCTTTCATCCCCTGTATGTCGCTTTGATCAGTGAGAATTTGTCCTGACTTAAACTGTAAAGTCTTTGTTCAAATATTCTGATGAAGGTCTGACAAAAAAGGGATAACAGCGAGAATATAACACAGAACAACTAACTATTAGAAAGGCCTTTAGTTGTACGCTAATTATTCTGGTCACATCATACCAAAGTGTTGATCTTGGGTGGTTATGCAGGTAGACTTCTAATCAAGATTGCAAGCACCAGATAAAGTTGGCTCTGTGCTTTAAGGTAAATCCTATGAATTTCCATAAATCTTTGATGTAGCGCACCTTCATAAGACTTCTAACTTCAGCCTAGAGCTTGACTGGCAGCGTCGCTTGCTCTACTTATGTAGTTTTTCCAAACTTGTCAAGAAAAATAAAAAAACATTGATAATTTTTTTAATCACTGGCACCTTGGTTTTGTGAGTAAAAAAGATTTAACTGTGATACATTTTAACCTATAAATGTATTGTGGGGTAGGTCCAATTATTGAGAGGGTATTTTTACATTTTACCACAGTTTTTTAATGCACAAATAAAAAATCGCAAATCAAGAGGTAGCAACCTCAGGCCAATCTCAAAAGCTATTCACAAAAATATAATTTTAAAACAGTGATTCTCCCTTCCATTTGTTTTTTTAACTGAGATTTTCATTGTATGTAGGGTTTAATGTTGGTCATTGACACATTAGCAGGTGCTACAGTTATAAGTTATGTTACATTCAAAATTTGTTTGGGTTCCTTTCTGTCATTCTTTACTTGTACTTTCCTGGATCTCTCTAGGTACCCCAGTACCCATTTACAGTTGAAATACTTAAGATAGATTAAATGGTTCTATTTGTGATTGTATGCATACCATGCAAAAGATCAAGCGAGTACAGTGATACTACTAGAGATGTTAAAAGTGTTAATACACTGGTATTGATTACTACAGAAGTACCACAAAAACTAACCCTGGAACTCAAACATTGACTTTTTTTCTGAAAATCTTTATATTCTAGGTATTAACTACTCTTATAAGGCCAGACAATTTGTTGAATGTTTCCCTGGAAGGTGCAAAGTTTTGACTGCAGAGATACAATGTACAGTATAAGATGTGTGGATGTATTACCTATTCATGTGGAGTGGAAGATGGACATCTGACCTTCAAAAAAGGTAACGCAGTGTTCTGCCCATGAGGAGAACTGAATCTACAACTCTGGTTATAATGTATTTTTCTGCCCACTGAGCTACAGTTTCTCCAGTCTGTTTTCCCACTTCAATAAAGAAAAAAGGCATTGAAAAAGTGCTGTGATATGTTTAATCCATGACTCTGGAGCCCCCACAAAGCAGTTAGGCTTGGCCATCCACTGGAAGACTGGCTTTAGGCAAAATATCAATGCTGTATGGATTGAATAACAATGCAAGATGCTGAGTGTTGCAGGCTACCATCGTAAAAATAAATGCCAAACATCTCTAAAACTACTTTAAAAAGAGGCCTTAACTTAATTAATTGCAATATATACCTTTGTCTAAAATAAAATAAAAACAAAAGCTTTTATGTGAAACATTTATCTTATTTTATTGCAAAACATAAAAAAACTTTTCAGTCTGTAAACCATAGGCAAGTTTTTCTTTGGATTTGGGCACAACTTTGAAGAAGTGCATGTATAAAAGACTATTCAAAAGTGAATGAAAATCTTTAAAAAATTGAAATACTCATAAAATGAATATCAATGCAAGTAGATATACATTTATGAGAATTGCATTTTCAGTTCTGTTGGTCTGATTTTATTGACTTGACTCGCACTGTAATATTTAGCACTTTTTTCAAATGATCAACAGCTTCAGAGCAACTGGAATATTGTCAAAAACAATAAAAAAGAGAAAATGATTCCATAACGTCTTTGTGATCTTATTATTTTAATGCAAAAACTGAAGTGTTTTGTAATTTACAGTATTCTGTAAAGCAGATGGAAATTGATGAGAATTAAATTTTATAGCTACATTTAGATTTTATTTTAATAGTAGCTGGACAAGACATCTGTCAATGTGTAGCCTTTGGAGAAATTTAGGTTTTGAGTTTATGTCAAACGTAGTTATGATACATAAGACTGTCTGTATGTATTACTTCATTAATATAAAGTGGCTGTTATTAACTTAGACAGAGATCTATAATTTTAGATGTTTGTGTTTTTAACATTCACCATAGGAACAAGAGTCTGAATGAACAGGAATCAGCTGGATTTCTTCTTAAAAACTTTATTTTCAATCTTCTTACTCCAATCAGGTTCACAGTACAGCATACATCAGGCCTCAGCATAAGACCTTAGACTGAACCAAAACAAAACACTGCTCTAAACACACTGACAACTTCTCTCTACTATAACAATGAATTGACCTTGTAATGTGCATCTCTTCATGGTTATACCCTTGGAGGTGTTACCTTTTACGTCAGACGTCAGAACGTAACTCATTTGTGTTTAGACAAAAGAAAGAACACATGAAAAGACACACACCAACTATATGTCTGCTTTAACCATAAAGGCTGAAATGATCAGAAAGTATAAAATACAATACTGCATCTAATAGTCAATTAATCACTTACAAAATTTCCTTCAAGTTGATTGCAATCTACAATCTACCATCAGTACCATCATTTCTAGAAAGGGCAGATTCAAGGTGTTATCACTGTACTACACATCCTACCCAGTTTCAAGTTGTAAAGATTTGTGACACCGAGGCTAGTTTTCAAATACATGAGATTCTGAGTAGCTTTTGAAACTTCAAAATGACACACTTTGCTTGTCTACATACTGAGACGGATAAATTAGTACTAAACACCCTGAGTGGTGGTAACGGCAATCTGTCACAATGCCGCAGGTTGACCAGCTGTATCGGGCCTAAACTGGGGGTGCCACTGCTGCTGTTGTGGTTGCCGTGGCGAACTCACAACATGTGGGGGCTTATCTAAGACATCCAGGGGGAACAACAATAAACTCATCAACATGCAGCCACTTGACTGGTTGTAGCTGCAACCCCGCTATGCTTGCTCTGACCACAAGCCTGCTCCGGTTCACTGATCATACACAACAGCAGAACCTAATAAGGGGGCAGAGAGCCTTTCAAACCGGCAGGCTCTATCCTCGTACTCGCCAGACAAAGAGAGCCTGGAACGAAAAGAAAAATAAAATAACATGCCAGGTAATATAAACTGGAGAAAAAAAAGTTCAAAAACTATGCAGGGAACGCCACACCCTCCATGTCAGCTAGCTTCCAGGGCTTTGATTGAAGCTCTGCAAAAACCCACAGCAGGGCTTTTTCTTTTTCTTCTTCCTCTGTTACCAAATAAGTTACGGTGCCATGAGAATACATAAAGTTTTAGAAGGAGGTCCACTGAAAGGTCAGTAAGAGAAAAAAAAAATCATCTCTGCAGCAAAATAGTATAATACAAACAAAGATAAGCCTCAATCTATTTGCCAGCTGTGAAGCTTGGAAAGCAGGAACAAAGATGAAGTGTCAGAGTGAAAATGAAGAAACAATCTCATACAGGCATTTTCTAAAGCATGCGGGGTGATTTTACATGCTGAATAACAAAACGCAGGGTTACTTTAACACCCAGACAGATGCGTTACTCTCAGAATCAGCTACTGTTGCTGATATTAGATATTTGATGGCCAGTGCAGAAAACAGAGAAATCCTTTGGGCCAGATACAAGGGACATTTGAGCCTTTTAAATCTTTTTTGGCCAGTCTCTATCCTCTGATGTTACAAATAAATTAAACTAAGGCAGCAACCCTATTCTAGGGTATCGCACATGCATCTCTAGTCATGTATCAGTTCAAATGATAGCCCTGTTAGCTAACGTGGTTACTTTCTCACTGACTCCACAACATTCGGCTCTCACTGTCCCGTCTAAGGGAATAATCGTAGTGATCACTGCTGTTAAAAGAACATAGAGACTTGCCTCTCACAATCTCAGTGTCTGAAACAAATTGAAGATGATTTTCAATAACAGTGCAGTGACGAGCAACGGTAGCCAGATCAGAGAATTTCTCTCCATCTGACAGGCTGTAATGAAAGAGCCAATCTGATGTTCCTAGCGTTTTAAGATGATCATAGCTTGGTTCACTCTTGCTGCTTGAAAAGCATTTTTACCATCCTGGATAGCAGGGTGTAAAATTCTTATGTTTTTTCACATCTTTATTTTTAAAGTCAATGTAAGTCTTAAAAAAATGTTGTAAAGCTTGTTTTATACCTATTTGATTGTGACTACAAGTCAGATATAGTCCATCTAACTTTGACTAGTAAATAGTCTAGAGTGTCTTTAGTGACAATGGGTGATGAACGTTAATATGTTATTATTGCTTAAGATAACCACTGCGATCATTTTTTAAAATGTGTGATAACGAAGTTACTTTTTTTATATTTCTCCATCATATATCTGTTCACTGAGCAGATGCTCACACAAACACTGACACACACAAACCCGGTGGTTACAGTAGGGAGGGGGATCTTGATCACCACTGGCTTAAGATGTCCTTTGTCGCGTGTCTCATCCTATGAGAACCTTGTTGTCGAGTCATTGGGTGGCATCTCAAGGCTGCTCATCAACCTGGTCGAGCTGCAGCCGGGGCAGAAACATGGCGGAAGTCACCAGATTCTTTAAGCCATTTTTTTATTATAAAACTTTTCCTGACGACAGGCTTGAAAGAAGTAAAGTTCTTTGTAAGCAATGCAACGCTAAACTGTCTCACCACTAGAGCAGTTTGAGTCTGGAATATCACTTCAGTTTAAAATCAGATGACACTGGACGGCATGGTGTAGGAATAAAAAAAAAGAAAAAATGGTAAGACTGGTCAACTTGCTTTGTTAAAAGTTTTTGAAAATGGATTGCCCTTTTTATAATATAAAACAGTACCTTAAAAGCCTTTAAAAATCTTTGCGTAAGTAAAATTTTGTGCAAAGTAATAAGCTTAAATCAAGAATTCAAGGATTTTTTTGGTTTTTCATTCCAAGTGTGTACTACATGAAGAATGAGAAATAGATACTGAGGTCACAGTTATCAGCAAAAATAAATAATTAAATGAATAAATAGGAATATAAAAACAAAAGAAGTGTACAAAACTGTACATAGTGTCACACATGGAAACTATTGCAACATAAAAACCTACACTTTCAGTCTTAGTAGAGTGATCGGTTCTAGAAAATGAATTGGGATTAATCATAATTAAAAAAAATTTTTAATC
>JAUBOC010000078.1:16077211-16087604 GCA_032275365.1 Anablepsoides cearensis | reverse complement strand
TTTCAAATTATGTACATTCAGATTCAATCTGAATAATTCAAATTCAGTTCCTGATGGCACAAGATTTATCCCATACAGAAGAAGAATAAAAAAAAAACACATATCAAGTTTTCTGCTCTCTTATATTCTCTTGATGGTTGAAGGTAACATCCTTGTATTATATGTAGCTGTGCCGCTGAATATACGTAGCAACCCTCATTTGATAAAGGCTCTCTTACAAATAAATTATATCAGTGTGGCACTGCAGTGTACGGTACGTGGCACAGCAAAGTAATACTGCATGATAAACAGAAACAGAAAATGTTTTGTGCACAGCCTTTGCACAAGAAGTGACATTTTGCTTGCTGTCAAAAAAAAAACCTTAAATTCCACTTTTAAAAGGAGGATGCCTTATGTAAAAAGATTGTATTATTAATGGGGGGAATCTTTGTGAAACGGATGCTACAGGGAAACCAAACTTTTTACAAAGATTACTTAAAATGACGTGAGCCTGTGGCTGAAATGGAGCATGATTCAGTCCAGAGCTCTGAAGACGCTGAAAAGACAACAGGAGGTTTTATAGTTATGCCAAAAAAAAGAGGAACAGAAAAAAAAAGTTGGTTCATGCTGTGACAAGAAAAACAAAAGTATATGATGAAGGACAGCAAGGCTACAAACCATCCAATCTATCGCTCAGAGTCTGTAAACTTGTCAAGTGTTAAGGCTCCCTCTCATAGCTAAAATTAGACCCTGGGCTCCTCTGTCAAGCAATGTGAATCACCTCCAGGGGCCCCTTGTCATCCTAACTTATGCAGCCATACTGTGGGCAAATACAGTAAAGCTACAAGCCAAGATATTTTTGTTTATCCCCGGCGGAACAAGATTTCGACATGTGCAGGAAAAAAAACTAAACAAAAAAAACAACATTTTATTGTAGTGGTCACTGACAAAAGCTAAACTTCTAAAAATGGGATTTAATAAGAGAAATCACGTAGCTGGAACAGATGTGCAATCAGTCTCAGGAGAGATCGGGCTAAAGTACGTGACTGCTCGCAATGAAACATTCCGAAAGTGCAGAACGGGCGCTGCACAGAGAAAAATCCAACTAAGCTCGGTGCTGTGTTCTTTACTGTTTGGTGCACAGACGTTTGTTTGTTCTTCTTGCTGTCTGTGAAGTGCATCTTCAATACTGGAGGTGTACAAACTGTGAGCTCTTCTGTGCTTTAGAAATGAGTGAGGGGAACTCCAGCACTATCTTTTTCTATAGGAAGCTGTTAGACGAGTTCCAAACCAAACTGTCATTGAAAGCAAATTGAAAGTAACAACCTAAATGACTATCAGGTCTGACTGGAAAAGATTTAATAAATGTAGTAGGAAGCTTGTGGAGCTTGCAGCTAACATACAACCTGATGGAAACTCTGAGCCATGAATATTTGAATAATTTCCAACAATGTATTTTGTTTTACAATATCAATAATATACTTTATAAATGTCCATAAATGCTCGTTGTTTGAGAGCAAACTAGAAAAGTAAAATGACTGAGAAACAGTTTTCAACTTTTTTTTTTTTTACATAAGGAGTCTGGCTTTCATATAAAGAAGTTCACATTTCTATAATGTTCTTTGTCTCACTGGCTTAATTAGGTTTATCAAGTCACAAATGCTTAAAATGGTATGTCAAATCAGATTATGGTGTTTTAAAACACTAAGTTCCACTATGAGTTCCCTAGCAATATTCCCTGGAAAAACAGACATTTAAACAAACGTTATGACTGAATAAATAACCACAGTTGTGTGACCAGTAATTTTGCTTAACTTTGTTTTTGAACACAACTTTTTCCTCCAACAGAAACTTGTTGCAGATGTCTGCTAAATCGATCCCCTCCAAATATAAGCACACCTCAGTAAAACATTCCTCAAGCATCATTATGACAGATATTAAAAAAGCAGTAGCTTTTAGCTTAATACTCATATTCGACATAAACAAGCAAAACTTTAACCCTAAATGAAAGTTGCATTTTAAAATTTGATGTTGCAGACATTTGTACACTCTAGTATTGGCTCTTCATGCCCTTTAACGGTAGTTTTGAGACCACACTTGCCTCATTGTTTTGTACTTTTTGTTGCTTAAAGGTCCAACAGAAACAATGTTGCTTTAGTAGTCCCTGCTACACTGAGGTCAACCAGTTTCAACAGGATTTGCAGGGATGTTCTCCACTGCATTGCAATTTAGAATAGTTTTATTGGAGGTCAAGAGTGGTTTTTTAAAGAATCTGCTTTTCAGCAGTGTGATTTTCAGCTTTTCAACAAAATTTAGATAAATTTGCTTGTATAACAAGATTGTATCAGAGTACTTAAATGATCCATCTTGAGTACCACCGTGTACTCAGAGGTTTTGTTAACTTTAGCTCTTGTATTGATTTTACTCCAAGTGCTGTTTAAAAACAAGACAAAACAAATTTAATCCATGTTTGAAATCTGATGACTAGCTTTCTGACACGAACCAGGAAGTGTCAAAACTGAGCGGGTCAGAGAAACCAGACAAGGAGGCAGTATCCCCCCCAAAAAAGTGACATTTTACAGGTGCAGGTGGCACACAGATCTTTTTACAGGTATCCAGGAGGGGACCAGCATGGAGGAGACGAGTGCCCACAGCAGGTGAGTGTTGATCCTTCAGACAAGAGTTCATGTGAGTTTACAGGTGAGTGGTGGTGGTCCACAGGCGCAGCGGGCTGAGACAGGAGATCCTTCCAGAAGGCTGAGCTTTAAAAGAGGCAGGCACTGGAAAGGCCCACCATGGCAGGAACACAATCGGACAAGGTAAGTAACTCTGTTTAAATAATAATCCGAGCAGATGTAAGATGCTACCATGGAGGTGTGATGCTTCAGCGAAGACCAGGAGGCAGAGTAAGCCTTTTAAACCTCAGGAGCTCACCAGGAGGATCAGTCACAGCTGCAGGTAATTGTGCCAGGAACCAATCAGGATGCAGTAGCAAAAAAAATAAAAAAATAAAAAACACCATGTGCAAAATATATCAAATTTAACTTGAGACACATTCAAAAAGTTGAAGCTTTGTTACAATTAATTAATACCAGCAAATCATAACCTAATATTTTTTGATAATTCACTGTAGTGCCCCCTGCACATATCACAAATCTGCTGCTTGCTTTTCATAATATTGTAAAACTCTCTCTCTCCCAAAACAGGACATTTTTTTCTCTTTTTTCACACTTAAGAAAGTAAATTTAGATATTTAATGAGCTCAACACTTCTCAGACTGCATCCAAATGCCAGATAAAAAAAGGCAGCTTGTTAAACTTGGACACCCCTTGCTCTCTTTGCAGCACCAGTTTGATTTCCAACCCTAAACCTTGACGATTGTGCAAGAAAAGAAGTAATTTTTTTCTCTCCTTTTTTTTTCTTCCTCCCGGTGCACAGTGTTTGTTAGAAAGCTTTGATCTGACATACCAATTAAACGGGCTTTGTTTTCGTTGCAGATGTCCACAGTGCATAATGGAGTAGGTGCAGTTTTCCCTTTCATTCAGCCATTACCAAATATTTCTTCGTATGGAGTCGTTTATTTGAGTCGGAGCTTCGGCAGCTGCGGCAGATGCAGTAATGAGATGACATGTTTTAATCTCAGCGTGATGTGTGATATTTTTTTTTTTTCGTGAGGCATAGTTTGTCGTGGTCATTAGGAAATTATCAAAACACGCACGATTATTCCTCATCCAGGAGAAAATGATCTCACAGTCTGAGTGGGGACTTGGTTTGAAGGGGACGGCAAATGGACAACGGCAGCCCCGAAAGACAGCAAAAGACACAATATTTCTACCTCAGCTATGGATGACTGACAGGCTGCACAGTTTAACACAAACTCAAGCTCGTCTAGAGCTTTTCTTTCTTGTTTTCTTTTTTTTTTTGTTTTGCAGCCAGAAAAATGCAAAAACGAATCATGAGGACTGGAAATGAGACACCTGGAGACTCCTGCGAGATCGATAATTGCTGAAGAGATGTGATTATAATTAGCTTTTTGACAAATGTGAGTCTTCAAGATTTGAAGATTCAATTTTTCCATCACCGCACAACTCCAGCTCCTATAATAAAATTACACACACAGTTTCTCTAACCAGCTCATGGACAGAAAAATAAGTGGAAATAAAAATGCTGGACTTATTTTATTCACTGTACTTTTCTCAGATTTTGTTTAAGCATTTCAACACTATAATATCACTAAAACAGTTATTGTATGGTTGAGTTTAGTCAATGTCATAACTTGCTTGATATGAATTATCAAGAAACAATATTTGTGTGCCATCCATCCATTCATCTAAAAATGGATCTAAGTATTGTGTTGAATCTTCACTTCGTAGCTGTGTTTCCATCAACGTTTCTTTGTGCGCATTTTGAAGAATCCCATCAGAAAAGGTGAATGGAAATGACTTGATTCGAAAAAACTTCCTCTGATTCGCATAAAAGTTGATACGCTCGCTGGAGGTGGTTTTAGGGTTTCTCGAAAAAGAGTTAATGCGCAAAAGGAGAGATGGAAACACTTAAGCCGAATAAGTTGTGACTTAGCGAACATTTACCTCTCATAGCTGATCAGCTGTTCTCCGGTACCGATTCCAGTTTCAGGTCGGCTGCAGCCGCGACTGGCAGCAGGACCCTCCTCCCGTTGTTTGCGTCATCTCAGTTATTCCAGTAACGTGACGAGAATTTAATTTATTTCTCTACGTCTCCAGACAGCAGTAACATCGCCAAAACTAGTTGATATGACAGAATAATAACAACTTTCCTGATAGTAGCAACACGTTCCTGATAACTTCTCTCCATTATCCTTAGATGTGTGGACCCTGCAAATTTTGCGACTTTTACTTCCTGTTTACTACGCACATGCGTCTGACGTAACTGATTCGCTTCAAGCTAGTTGATGGAAACATGTCTGATTCGCATTTCTTCATTTTTTCCTTTTTGCGAAATTATTCAAATTCACTCAAAATTAGAATTAAAATTGGATGGAAACACAGCTACAGTCTCCCATCCTGAGCAGCACATTGGCGACAGTGGAAAGGAAAAACTCCCTTTAAACAGAAGAAAAACCTCCAGCAGAACCAGGCTCAGGACAACATAGCTACAACAGAGACAAACTTGAGAGCTTCACTTTTCAGCTCTATTTCCTTTTGGCCAAAACAGATCAGTAATACTTCCATTACTGTGGTTGAGACCTAAAACTGTCAGTCTTCTGCTCTATTCTATCATCACTCGTGAACAAGAGTCCAAAATATTTCCACGTCCAAATACATTCAAACTTCTCTGCACCCTAACATGGTAGAAGAGTTTGAGAACTCCATAATCCTGGGAGCTATGCTTTCTTGGGCCTTAGCCCTCAGTAGGATCTCTCATTGTATACTGGTCTCAGTGGAGGGACAAGACTAAGAGTTATCCAAAGACCTTGATTGACATCCCACACATTTGTTAAGATACCTTAAAGAAAAACTGAAAAATCTCCTGGAACCTATCAGGAAGGTATATTTTGGTGGGGATTGTCTGATGTTCAAGCATTGGCTTGTGTTAATTGCCTGGGCCAAGTCACAAAAAAAGAAATAAAAAGACAGAAGGCCACCTCTACGTGTGCCCACACCGCCTGCGAGGAGAGCTGCCAAGGTTAGGTGCTATGTGATTTAGATGGCAAGTGAATGGGACAATTATTGGCAACTTCATCCGGCTGTGATACATGGAATGATCAGACCAGAAGTCCTTTTCTGTGAACCCTAATCACATGTCAACATCAAACCTTGACAGTTTCAACGTTTCCTGCTTATGTTTTCACAATAAAGCAATTTAAATATATTTAAGTCAGAGTTGGAAAAATGTCAAAGTTACCATGAAAATACAATCACATGACCCATGGTTTTTGCTTTTAACATACCTGTGATATCCATATCCTTACAATACAAAAAGTCAAAGAAAACACCTTTATATTTAAGAAACTTGACATAATATGAATGATGTCATTCATTTTGTCACATAACTGGCAAATTTTCTTTTGAACTTGGCTCAGCAAAAAGTGAAACAGGAAGTGACATGAAAGGGGAACTCTTTAAGACAGAAAGTCCCTGGTCTTTGTTTATTAAATATTATTTGAACTCTGATTTGTTTTCCTCTTTCTCTGATTGTGACTCAAAATAATCTAAAAAATAATGTCAGATTCTTCTTTACAGTTTGTGTTGTTAGCTGTTGTAGCAATGCTCTGTTCACATGCAGAAATATGCCTTTGACATCACTTCCTGTTGCTTCGCATGGAAATATCTCAACAGCTGTTTATCTCAGCAACCTGATTTTTTTGTAATATGTTATCAATGTTATTTTTCCAAAATACATTTATATTTATTACAAAACTTTGACGATGACCAGCTCATATTTAAGGTTAAAGTGCCGGTGACATGCATATTCTTCAAATACAAAAAGTCAAAGAAAACATCTTTATATTTAGGAAAGTTGGAATAATCCCCACGATTTAACCCATTTTGTCCCATAAGCAGCATATTTTCTTTTGAACTTGGCTCAACCAAAGTGAAACAGGAAGTGACATCAAAGGAGAACTATTTAACAAAGAAAACTCTCTGGTTTTTGTTTATTGAAACAATATTATTTGAGCTCTGACTCTTCTTCATCTCTTTGATAGTGACTCAAAATAATCTTAAGAAACATCAGATTCTTCTCTACAGTCTGGGTTGTTAGCCCTTTTAACAACGCTCTGTTCACATGCAGACATTCTCCTTTGACATCACTTCCTGTTACTTCACAGGCAAATATCTCAACAAGTGTTCATCCCAGCGACATAAAATTTCTTTTGCAATATTTTATCAATATCCTCTTTCTAAAAATGCATTCATATGTATTACAAAAATTTGTCATCACAGGCACTTTAATATTTACTTTTTGCTCACTTTTAGAGTTCTAACTAAATTTAAATCTGCATCTGCATTACCTTTGTAATTGACCAAGATTATAGGATTTGTTTCAACAACAGCAGTGCCAAGCTTTTTCCTTCTGCCCTCCATAGAGATTTTTTTTTTCTCCCACATCGATCATGAAAGACCTTCAGGGGAGTAATTTACCTGTAATTCACACAGAATGTTGGGAAAGCAGCAGCAGCAGCACAACATCAAATATAGGAATTGTTGCTGCAGAAGGACCGCGTTCGGCAGCAATTTCAGTAGTTGATGTTGTGCTGCTGGTTTCCCATGATGCTCTGCTGTTTAAAAGATTTCAGCACAATTGAACCCAGCAGAAACGTTAGAATAATGCTGAACTGTATGTGACGATCAGATAGTGACTAAACAGAGACCATAAGAAATGGGTTAAATTTTCACATTTTTATAGCCCATAACTGAAAGCCCAAAAGGCAATAACCTTTTTTGCCCTACTGTGTGTGTTACCAAATGTCTAACAGTGACATTTTATTGAAACATGCAGATATCCATAATTTTATGAACATATATGACTGATAAATGTATGGAGTCAACTAATTTAGGATGGCTGCCACAGCCAAATTCACAAATAGTTTCTCTATTTCGACACACTGTTGGTTTATGGAGACTCTCAAAAATCAAAGCAGGACAAATGAGTCTAAGCAAAGTCTTTCAAGTTGTTTTTGCCTTTGCAAAAACTTGCCTACTCCCTAAAGAAACATTTTCCTACCTAACAGAGTCAGGAAGAACAAATAGCTAGGTTGAACTAATTACTGTAGGAAACCAGCCAAAACGCCTCCCTTTGTCTCCCGTTCCGTGCTCGCCGGTTTTGTGTTTCCTCTTTAGTCAGGCTCGCCTCTCCTTACTCCGTCTCTCGAGAGGCGCCTGCTGAGAGTGTTTCCATGTGTCAGCGTTCACAAGACGGATGGTCGACATCTGCCACCGAGCCTCGCCGGACGTATTACCTCCGACACCAAACAATAACCTGCACACGCACACATGAAAAGCACTCTGAGGCAGAGCTTAACCTGGCCTTAAACGGCCTGGAAGACCTGACCTTCTGGTCACAGCCATGATCACCCCCACGGGTACAGGTGACATCTGGCTAGGTAATCTGAGCATGTGTGTGCATGTGTGTGTGTGTGTGTGTGTGTGCTCTGCATCATGCATGCTTGAATTCTTGCTTCCCCGCATGAAAGTGCAAGCCAACCCATGCGAGTCCACGAGTTTCTCCCTCTTGTCTCTTTTTTCCTTTTTGTCTGTAGTGTTGGCGCGAGGGCTGATGCCGCCAGGATCCCGGGCAGCACGAGAAGGGCCGGTGTGCCCCCAGAGTTTGACCATCTGCGTGTTATTGCTTGTCATTAAGCTTTCTAATTCAGTGGTGTCTTGGGGATTAGCCAAACGAGGGCAGAAAATGTCATTACGCCAGTCCTCCCGCTGAGCTGCCGTGACCATATTTACATATTTATACACCTTAATTGTCTTTGCCTGCCTGCCGTGACATTGAGGCAACCGTAGTTTATTGAGAGAGAGAGAGAGAGAGAGAGAGAGAGAGAGAGAGAGAGAGAGACAGAGAGAGCGAGACCAAGAAAGGAAAAACAATGATGAGAATGGATAGGAAGAGGGAGTTACACATGGTCAGATCACATGTGAGTGTGGGCAACACCATTCATAAAACCATTTGTTAATAAATTGCAAAACATATGGTTAAAACTAAAAAATACAAAGTGTATAGTGTTGTGGTTTCTTTTTCTTTCATTTTTTTTTTGTTAATTTGCCTTAATTTTTTTTATTTTTATTTTTTATACTAATAACTTTTGTTTTCCTAATTATTGCCTTTTTCTTGCCAAGTTCTCCTGGCCTACACTCTTTGCACACCTGCTCCTCATCTGTCACTTAAGCCACCTGCACTCATCCAATAATTACCCCTCCCAGCATATTCTGTGGCTGTGTCGCAATTCAGGGTCTGCATCCTCCGTAGAGCACATTTGTGGTCGGTTACCTCATTGCACCGCATCATAAGCTGCCCCATTTCGTAAGCTCCTTCTCATGCAGACGACAAATACAGCCCACAAAACACCCAAAAATGTAGGCTGCATTTAACTATATGTGGCTGATGATATCCCAGGATTTATTTTGTCCCAAATCAAACTAAACAGGAAAACAAAGACAGTAGCGTTTGGGAATTCATCTAAAAACCAAATCTAAAGATTTAGTTTTTAAATGTATGTACTGTATGTATCTATTCATAAATGACGTAATGTTTATGAGACAGCATCTGGAAGTCATTCCTAACATTTACTTTGAGCACTACATATCTGTGAGATCTCAATATGGTGCATGAGATTGTGCTTAACCTTGGTTACAATGTTTGACCAAAATAGCTAATGATATAAGGGTTTACTCTCTTTCAAGGAATGGTATGCCTTTAAGTTGTTCTTTTTTCTGCATTCTTTTAGGTTTTTGTGTGTGTGCTGGCTTGTCAACTGCTGACTTTATCACCAAAGTCTTTTGTTAAGATTAGTCACTGTTTGTCTGCCTGCAATTGTCTTTTCAGTGCTACAGCACAAAAGAAAGACATTTTATTACCTGCACTTCTGTTATTATTAATATTTTTAAATAGTCAGTTTTATTTCTTCTTCTTCTTCTACAGTGAACAAATCTGCTCCACATATACACAGTTTTATTGCTCACTGACAGGCGGGGAGTCTTTCTGCTTTGCATGTTTTAACATAATGAGAGCTGCTTTTCTGACTTGCATTTCCCAAAAGTGTTTGAGGAGCAAAAGGATTTCTCAAAATTATGCCAAGGCTGGTTTGATGATATATAAAAGATGAGCAAGTGATAGCATTAACTTACATGATCTGAAGAAAATAACTGAGAACAAAACTCCCAAAAGTAAAAAAAAAAAAATAATAAAATTACCACAGCTAAATAAAAAAAACTGCATAATTAAAAAAAGCTACTTCTTACACTCTTTCTAGACTTTTTAACTAAGATCTTCTTCATTTGAGGCATTACACTTGTAGGCTTTTTTTTTTTTCAAAACCTGAAAATATTCTCATCCAGTATTTTGAGGTGTCACAGCAAATTGTCTATTTCTGTCAGCTACAACAGCACCCAATTTTAGCTAATTTTTTTTTTGCTAAACTGACTAAGATTAAGCATTTTTGCGTTACTTAATGTGGATCAGCTGTGATGGCCATTTTGAATTGGATTACTGTTACAGTAAAACAGTTACTGTTAAAAGTTTAAGCACATATCCAGTCTTAGAAGTGGCATAGGAATGTTTGATTTTCTGTGATAACCAAACTAAATTTTATCAGCACAAACAGTGTTTTATAAAATCACCTTGATTTAATGATGTTGGATAAATTAATTATCAAGACACAAGGAATGACGAACAAGCAGCAGATCTGGTTGAGCTCTTCTTTTACTTG
>JAUBOC010000078.1:15985251-15998551 GCA_032275365.1 Anablepsoides cearensis | reverse complement strand
ACTTGGTAAGATTCTTGAAATACTTGATTTGACTCAATTTTTTCTTATTTCAAGAATCTTACCAAGTAAATTTTTTTACTCTATTGGCAGAAATTTTTGACTTAATTTGACTTGACTTGAATTATTAGTAGCTGAGATTTATCCCCATCATTTTGAACTAGAATCGATTGCGCACAATTCTTTTAAACTATAATTACATCTCCCATCTGTGTTTAATGTTTGAAACACAGAGTTGTTTCCTTCCTAACACATTCTTGACTGCAGTAAACAACTTTTAACTTCAGGATTCTGCTTCTGCTGCAGCTGATTCAGCTCCCAAATTATGTTAGCTATTTTCTTATCCCTCTGCCTTTATCTCAGTCAGCCTCTCTCTCTGTGAGCCTCATCCTCTCCATAGGCATTTCTCATTGAGCATCAAGAACAGAGAGGTGTTTGTTTCTGGCTAGCTGTTGGCTGCATCCTCCCGAGAGGCTCAGCTGTTTTGTAGAGATGCAGGACACATGATTGGAGTTGGCATGGCAGCGTTGCCGGGGGCGCTGTGCCTCCAGCATCACAACCCCTCTCCTACACTCAGGGAAGTGACGGCGGCCAAAAAAAAAAAAGAGCACAGTTTCCACCTGAAGGTCCCGTGGGCCATAATTTGAATAATCACATCTTCTCCGCTGACATCCTGCTTTGTCTTTTTTATATGTTGTGCAAACACCATTCAAGGCATGTCAGTTTCCCAAATTCACAAAGGTGACTCGTTATTTTAAAGTTAACCTTTTCCTTCCCCTAGTGCTTTGCTCTTTGTTTCCTCTCCTCTCCTCCCTCACCTCGAGGGCAGGAGTTGGCATGACAGCCCCCGCCGTGCTCCACGGCTTGCGCCCAACCCACCTGCTCATAATTATTTAACACCATCATTTGACGAAGCTAGAA
Organism: Anablepsoides cearensis; assembly: GCA_032275365.1. Classification (NCBI taxonomy): domain Eukaryota; kingdom Metazoa; phylum Chordata; class Actinopteri; order Cyprinodontiformes; family Rivulidae; genus Anablepsoides; species Anablepsoides cearensis. The sequence goes on along the minus strand of JAUBOC010000078.1, from coordinate 15,997,633 downwards.
ATAGCGTGTGCCGAAGGCCTAAAAACATCTAAAATGCATTTGTGCTTGTTTGAATTCAAAAGAAGTTAGGAATGCACTGTGCTTTATGTAACATTGATAAACAGGGAGAACTTACTTCCTTTATGGGCTTTATTTCTTTTCTGCCAGGTGAACATTTTGGGGAATAAGTTATTTCTCAAGAAAAAAAAAACACTCAGGAAGGCAACAAGAAAACACAACAGTGTCAGAACCAGAAATGTAAAACATCCAGAGTGATTTCATTCAAAAAGTAAAGATATGACTATATCAAAAAAAAAAAAAAGTAGGTCTTCTGTACGAGTTCTCTAAAAAAAACCTTTCATCTCTCCTCCAAGAAACTTCTTCAGTCTGAGGAGTTACAGGTAAACTCAGCCTTATAAGCAGTGTTGTATAAAGTACCACAAGGTGATACTTGAGTAAAAGTAAAAGTATCTTACCAAAAAATTACTTTGGTAAAAGTTAAAGTCTCCTTGAGGAATATTACTTGAGTAAAAGTCTTAAAGTATCTGATATTTTTTGTTCTTAAGTATTAAACGTAAAAGTATTGATTTAAAATGAGCAGTTAGATTTTCTGTAATGTCATATATTAGGAGGTGACCTCCCCAAAAATGCAAATTTGAAGAACCTCGTAAATCTCAGAAACCACCTGATGTATTGACACATAGATCTACTTTGCTACTAATTCACTACCTGTAAAGACTTCAGCATAAAAATACAATAAAGTGAGTGGTGAGTTCCTAAATGCAGAAATGTATTCAATTCGCAGTGAACCCAGAAGATGTTTAAACTGACACAATTTTCCAGTTCTAAAATGTCAAACATGGAGCAGAGATATGACCATGGGTGTGCTGGTTTCTCTACTCCCTTCAATTGTCTCCATTGCTGGGTTCTGTTTGAAAAGAAGGTGAGAGCTCAGTTTGTGACTCTTAATGAAGATGATGTAATTCTAAATTTATCCTAGATGTGAGCTACGACTGTGATAGGTTCCCTTTGTGAGGAACATAGCATGTGGCCAATTGCATTTTAAGAAAAAAAAAACAGCAACAGCTGATTACAAAGTTGCCTGGCCCTTGCCTTCCTACGCAGTTCCTCTCAATTCTAGTTTTCTTTCTCTGCTTCGTCTGGGATTTCTCCCATAGACAAGATTTTCTTTGGTAGAATTTTACCTGGGCCAATCAGCAAACAGAAGCAGGAGTTTTAAAAGACAACATCAATTTTCTGCACAGTGTCTCATAGTTTAGCAATGGCAGTGGAGGAAGTGAATGAAGCCAGTCCGTGTTGATAAGGCTTCCAGATTAAAATAAATTTGTCTGACAAAGCCTGCAGCATCATTTACAGTCGTCTCGTTCAGCTCGATACTTCTCTCCTCTCAGTAGGGTTGTTTACAGTGCACCAAATTTCCAGTTAGCTTCATACATAGCTTAGCCTCCTTCACAGTGGAGCTAAATACAGCCAACCAAGCCAATCGTTATAAACTTCAACAGAGGCCACGCCTTCAGCAAGCAATCGCTTCTCTATAGCTGAGAGTCCAGACCCTCTGTACGAAGCAAGGGGCTGGGTTTAACCAGGCTAATTACAAAGCTATAGTGAACCAAAAGTAACAAGTAACTAGAAGCTTCCTAGAAATGTAGTGGAGTAAAAAGTACAATATTTGTCTTTGAAATGTAGTGGAGTGAAAGTACCCCAAAAAATAATTACTCAAGTATAGTAAAGATACACAAAAAATGTACTTAAGTACAGTACTCAAGTAAATGTACTCCACTACTGTCCACCACTGATCAGATACATTTCAAAGCTGCTGTAGTCTCAACGGTCATGTAGCATTTCATCTGACTTTTGCATCAGTGAGGTGGGGGTGAGAGGACTGATCAAGCAGCCAGCAAGAGGACGGCTCAAATATATACAGTGAACAAAACAAGTGTGTGATTGCACAACAACTTCAGAATTGACATCTTAACAAGTCGCATCCATGTTTAGCTGCTTCTGTAAACGGTGAGCTGAATGTGACATCACGTCTTCTGCGCAGACAGATTGCATCAGTGCAGTGGAGAGTTCACACTAATTGGGGTTGCATTTAAAATATAATTTGAACGTCCATGCAAAAAACAATCAGACAATTGCAATAAATCCAAACTGAGCATTAAGACCTACATTGTGAACGTAGCCATAGGAAGGTCATATGTTTAGATTTCAGCTGGGTTCTTTGCAGAGTTTACATTTTCTCTATTGGTATAGATGAGGTTTCTTCAGTTTCTTCTCAAAATGTGTTCTTCAGTTAATTATTTATTTTAAATTGACTTTAGTGAAGTGTTTGGTATCTTTGCGTGATGAGCTGGTGGTCACCTTATGCTTTTTGACCACAGGTGATTGGTATCAGCACCCCCCCCCCCCCCACACACACACACACACACAGACACAGGATTAAACAGGTACAGAAAAGAAAACAGCCCAGACCTCCTACAAAAAAATGTGTTTTCTTAAGAGACTCCCAGTCACCTGTGGATGACCGGTGCTAACATACCTCTTACCTTTAAGGCATGCTGTTTATTTTATGGTGCCAACATACCTGCTGAAGGCCATCTGAGTCACCAGAGCTGACAGTTGGTGCCAGCAGAGAAGAGGTCAGGCAGGGAGGGAGGGCTGCAAAGACGCACAGCTTCTCTGCCCGCGAGGACAGCGAATAATATCAGATCACTGCAAGTATAAAACCGAGGATTTCTGCACCCCATGCCAAGATGCGCTGTGCAAACATCAGCGTGTCTGAGAAAAAAAAAAAACAACTTTGGCACCATGTTGACATTTGTGGGCTCAAATGGGAGAATTTAAGCATGGTGTAGATTAGGTCATATCTCTGCATGGAGGCAATGCATCGTGTGCCTGTTAAAGAAAACAACAATAGATGTGAGCTTTCTTTACACCTTCAGTATTTGTATATCATACCAAGCGCCTAAAATAAATACGGACATGTCATTATGGTGACCAATTTCTTATGGGAATACAACTATGGATCACTTATCCCTGAAATACTGCACAATTTGTCCTACGAACCAAAAATGTATTGTTTTCTTTAATACCATAAGCCAGACTTCCCTGCAGCAGCTTGAAATATTTTGATACCTAAAGCACATTACAGGACAAAAACAGAAAATAAGTAATTCACATCTTACATTAGTGTTGGATGAATATATTAAAAGCTGCTATTTGACAAAATGCTGTCTATTCGCTGTTAATGATTTCTTAAGAAAATGCAGTGAGAAGTCAACAAATAAAATGGCTTTAAAGAGAGTTCTTTTTTTAATTTTAGCCTAACTCACATTTATATAATCCTATTTTGTCTCATAATTGCTCATTTTATTGACGTTGATAAATAACCTTGTATGGTAGCTTTAAAAGAAAGGAAAAAGGTAATAATAAAAAAACATTTTTTTCCCTTATAGCTAATGTTGTAGATATTAAACTTCAATTAACCTGTTTAAATTTGCAACAACTTTAAAATTTTTGGAGCATTTAATGAAACCTCTGCAAAACTCCGCCCCAAAATCCCTTTCTGTAGCGCTAAAAAAAAAAGACTTGTTTTGCTGTTCTTTTCTAAATCTAGAAGCTGCTTTTTACAGTTATTGTGCACTTTGTCATACAAAAAAACTAATTTTTCCATGAGCTGAAACCTCCTAACGTCCCCTAAATCTGAATCATACCTGAGCTTTTGCTCCCTTTTGGGGGGAAATGCCAGCAAAACTCTTTTTCTCCATTGATCTGTCAACCTTAAAATATTTTAAAGGTCCCACAACCCCCGTCCCCAGGAGTTGGAGCTGAAGTATGAAGGGAGGTAGAGGGCGGTGCAGTAACTGAGTCCAGCTCTCATGTGGGTTACCAGTAGGGCTGCCATAAAGAGAGAAATAGTGGGGAGGTTGGTAAATGGGAGTTATCTGACAGACAGTAGTTTCAAAATAAAAGTTTCGTTTCAATAAAATTAAATACATAAACAATTTGTCCAGAGTTTTGCAGCAGAAGCTACATGAAAACTGGTTTTCTAATAGGATAAAAAAAAAATCTCCTGATTGAGAAAAGTAAGCAAAAATGGACATATCACTGAAGTATTCTCTCTTTTTCACTTCTTAGAATCTTAGTTTGTTAGTTATTTTATATTTACCTGCTGTCTTTGATATGGTTGATCACAGCATGCTCTTATCTAGACCTAAACATGTTGTTGGTCTTAAAGGCTCAGTTTTAACATGGTTCAAGTCTTATTTGGTAGACAAGTATGTTTCCGTTTCAATTGGGGGAACACTCTTCTGCATCACCTCCAATTTGCTGTGGTGTACATCAAGGATCTATTTTAGGACCTGTTATTTTTTTGTTTGTACATGCTGCCATTGGGATCAGTATTTAAAAAGCACAAAATATCTTTCCATTGTTATGCTGTTGACATTAAAATGTATTGTACTTTTAATTTAGATGTCTCTGCCCCACTGCAGCTTCTTTTGAACTGTTTGCAAGATGTCAAAAACTGGTTGTCCTAAAATTGTCTGACTTTGAATGAAGACAAAACTGAAGTTTTTTATTTGGTAATTGTTTTCCTCTTGATGGCTTTCCTAGGATTCTTGGCCCAATTGCCAAAGCAAAATCTTACATTCCTCATAAAGACCTTGAAAGATTTATTCATGTCTTCATCACCTCTAGACTGGATTATTGCAACTCTTTACATGTTGGTTTGGAACCATCATCACGCCATTGTTTGCAGTTAGTTCAGAACGTTGCTGCACATCTTTGAACTGGTTCTAGAAAAAAAAGAAAAAAAAAAAAACAAAAAAAAAGGAAAAAAAAAAACAAAAAGAACTGGTTTTAGAAGGCACTATTACACCACTCCTGTTTTAGCTGACTTGCACTGGCTGCCTGTTTACTTTCACATTCATTTTAAGATTTCTTTTACTTACTTTTATAGTTTTAAATGGTTTGGCACCTATTTACTTATTGGCTCTGTTGCACTTTTATTTACCAAAAACAGAGAACTGAGATCTACTAATCAGATGATTTTAGTGCAGCCAAGGGCCAAACTGAAACATAGAGGGGACCGAGCTTTTGCTGTGGCGGCCCCCAGACTCTGGAACAACTTGCCTTTTGAGATCCATACTGTAGAGTCTGTTCAGTCTTTTAAATCGCACTTGGAAACACACTTTTTTACACTGGCTTTTAATTCGAGTTCAGTTTGAGTTGCATCAGAATTTTTTTTTAACTGTTTTTAGTTTGTTAACAGTTTTGATTTGTATTGTGTCTGTGAAGCACAAACATTGTTATTTTTAAATGTGCTATATAAATAAAGTGATAATGATAATTTATTACAGAGGTTGTAGCCTGTTTGATATGACGGAACAAGAGTTTATTTTAGGAGAAATGAGACATAAAATAGAGTTTAGCTAAAAAATCACATTTGAAGAAAACTCAGTTTGGCCGAGGAGAATCGATGATGAGCACCATTAGTTCAATGGTTAGTTTAACTGTGAGGCGTGTGTGATGTCAAATTTGTAGCTCAGTTTTTTGTGACCTCATGAACCTTGCACACCAAAAATACTACAATTATGTTCACAAGCTGAAGGAAAAAAGAGAACACTTCTTTTAATGAGGTGCTGTTTAAGGAGGCTCACCACTGTTCACATTTGTTATTTTTATAAGAAACTCAACTGTCTTTATTTTCTTTGAGTAGTTGATAAAAAAGAACACATTTTGTCTGTTTTGGACTGGACAATAAAACTGAGAACTGATGAGTTAAATATTGTGTAGCAACTGCCACCAATAACAGTATCAGTGTTGCCAGATAGGAAATGTTGAATTATCATATCAGGAGCTTAAAATTATTGTGTTTTATGGAAAATTATCGTACACACCCAATCTGCATTCTAGAGAGGTTCAGAATTATAAATACTTCCTGCCACAGCTCGTATGTGCTCTTTATTCAAAAAACTGCATCTTTTGTTTATTAAAGGTAAATCACTGTGTCATGCTCTGATAGACTAGACTGTTTACTGTAAAGCAGAGTACTGAAGATAGTTATGTACTGAAAATATATACTCAATTTTGAATACATATTTTCTTGATATTAACATTTAGTCCACAAACCTGTTCTACCAATTTTATGGTTAAAAGTTGTACACTATAGTGAATTAGTGTATAGCTAACCCTGGTCCTCGAGAAGCACTATCCTGCCTATTTTAGATGTTTTCCTACATTGACACACCTGATTTGTATGAATGAGTGATTAACGAGCGTCTGAAGAATCCTGCTGAAGAGCAGGGAAACAACTAAAACATGCAGGATAGAGTTTTCGAGGCCCATTGGGAACCGCTGGGAAAGACAACCTCTGTTACCCATATCTAAATACTGAAATTCATGTTAAATAAGGGTTTATTATTTCAAGATTTATAAGAAAAAATACTTGAATATATTCAAGTTTAGGTTTTATTTTAAATGCACTTAACTACAGGTAGTCTTAGCAGAGCTTCAGTTAGACTAAATAGCCATGTGAAGTACATTATATGTAATTATGTATACAGAATGATTACATCACTTGGTAATTTTGTTGCAGTAGTGTTAGCCTGCTGGGTTAAAGTTTTGCTGCTTCTAACACTTGACCAGGCTTAGTGGGAGGCTCATTACAGCACACTCTTGTCCAGACTTTGAACAATATGCATAAAATGATTTTTTTTAATAAGTCTATTTTCTATAATTGTTTTGGACTGATGCCACATGCAGTGCATAGAATGTTACAATAACATCCTTACTAACCAAGCCAATAAGTTCCTATGTCAGTTGATGTGTCTCAATTAATGGGTTGCAGCAGGTCGTAGACCACGGTAGATATTGACCACAGTCTATGTGGGCCGTAGGCTGCTTGTGTCGGCTTCATAAACGGCGGTGAAATGAGATGGTCAAGTTTGAAATACGTATGTTTGCGTGAACACGCGCTGCCTCGTTACCATGATAATACGTTTTATTCCACAAAGGTTCAGTTGCTTTTTCAACGTATAACTTCACAAAATTCAGTTTTAGTAGAAAATCGTTACAAGTAAATAAATAAAAAGCATTAATAATTTGGGTTTAGCTCCAGTTATTCAACATCTCATAGCAGCAAAAGTTTCTTCATCTTAGTTATTTAACTTACATTCTTTAGTTTGTGATACATTTTCAAACTCTGTCATCAAAAACAAAACAAAAACTCCACCGTAAAATAATAATAAAAAAAAAACTTTGCCATCTATGTTTTTCTGTTTAATTTTCTGACGGAGCTATGAATTCTAGGACACCATCGGCCGACATTTTTGAGGTTTTGTCGGCCACAAGAGTAGGCATATCAAATTGGGATAGCCTATGCCACAGAGCAGTGACGTAAGCGGCCGACAAATGCGACATGGGCTGAAAGCTATGGATTGACACAGCTAAGGTCTAACTCAGCAAAAGGACATTTGCTTTAAAAGCTTTATCAATGTATATGAATGATTGTGATTACATTTTTAGAGGGGAATCTCATACATTAAACATGCTTATTTTCCTAAGAATTTTGTACTCTCAGTTAGGCTCTGCATCAACTTATTTGCACTAGCATTATTTTGACAATTTAAGCACAATTGTGCACAACGCTGGATCCTTTTTTTTCTTTTTTTCTTTCTTTCTTTCTTTTGTTTTTTTTTTTTTTGTAAGTCAAAGATAGTGCTTTTTTTAGCTGAACTGATCTAATTTTACTTAATCGTGTTCCCCCTCCTCAACATTGCAAACATTTTATCTGCAGGCCATCTTATGCTCAGAGTCTATTTTCTCATCTCATCCCTGCTCAGTTTAGCTTTGTTCAGGGTCATTAGAGTGGAATGAAAGCCCATACACACAGCCACTTTTCAACACTATCACTTGGATTTATCACTTTATGTTTCTTCAAATGGCTCCAGCTATCTGAAAATCGTCTGGGGAGAGGTTCAAGTGTTGGCAAGGTGGGAATTAAGTATTTGTAACAACAACCCTCCATCCTTCACAAAGCTGCTTAAACCAGAGAATACTTCAGCTTTCTTCCACGTTTATGTCTGCAATGCAGAAAAAAACAGCTTCGCACTGATTTTAGATATGGCCCTCATGAGCAGCTGTGCACTATATTCTTTTTTTTCCCCATCAATAGCGCCAACAGGAAAATGTATTACTTTAATTTTTTGCATCACCAAGAAAACAGATGGGGGGGGGGGGGGCGATGCTCTGCAAAGGCTAATCAATCCGACAGGCCGTATTGAGCAAGTTTTATCAATCAAAGTAATAAAAGACTTCCCTGAAGAAACATTTCCATCCTCTGATCATTACTGTTCGAATCAGATGAGTCATGCATGCTAGAGCGGGTGTAATTATTCCAGTGCACTAAACAGAACTTTTTGTTGCATCGATCCGCAAAGTGCAAACCCAGCAGAAAAGCCAATACATGTGTTATTGATCTAAAAATAGTGGTGGAGCACTGTGAACCCTTTCGATACAGCTAAAACTAAACAGATATGTTGAAATGGAGGCAGAATGGAAGATTGCTTTATTAGTGGCTATCTGTGTTTCTTGCTGCACTGCTGATTGTAGCTGTGGAACCCATGATGAGTATGCTTTAGCTGGTTGTTTGGAGATTTAGATTTGCTCATTGATATTACGCGAAGCTGTTTATTGGAAAGTCTTAATGTGATTTAATTTAAGAGGACCTTAAAAAAAAGCATGTTGAAATGGAATTAGAGCATGTGTGTACAGGCGGAAAGAAATATTAGCGTAAAAAAACAAACTTGTGCCAGTGAATTAGTCTTTTCATGTTACTTTGACACCAGTAACCGATGTAACCGGTGGAGGAGCTCTCGAGTTGACAGCCTCGCATGTTCATTAAATGGTTCAACACTCAACTTTTGAATGGAATATCAATACAGAAGTGAGAAACTTTTAGGACAATTGTAGCTACTCGACCGATTTGTCTACATAACCAAGTGAGGGCAGATCAAGCTGCATGTTGGGTTTGTAACATGAAGTCGAGTGACTAAAGAAGCTCCAGCACGTCCCACTTGTGCTGAAGTGTCGCAGTTAAAAGCACATCTGAATACTTCCATCTTTGTGAGCACCCATCATTACTGAAACACTTTCTTTCCTCTTTGGCTTTTAGTCACAGCCGAACATAGAGTTGGGCCTGCATGCTAGGATTCAAGTGCACAAGTTCAGCAATTTTTTCATTTCAGCTGTTTTTTGTCCAACTTTATCATACTGTACATTAATTTGTGTTTTGTCAGTTGAAGCAGTACTTGAACAAATCCAAATTTGGAACTTAACACCACTTTGAAAAGACCGACCACAGACAAGATGATTATATCAACTTTAGTTAAATGTTGCCGGAATATCTTGTGCTCTAAGTGGTTGCCAAATTATTTCAGCCGCTCCCCCCTGTGGTTTATAAAAAAATGTATGTGCCCCCAACCAGCCCTTGCTCCCACATCTTCAACAGGCACACAGATTATTTCACACCTTCTGCTTCTTTTTTTTTCTTTCTTACAATGACAATATTTAACATCTATCAAAAACTTAAAAAATACCTCTCAGTGGAAAATGGGTTTATAAAACATGAATGAACAACTCCCTTTCCGTTAAAATAGTACCCCCCCCCCCCCCCACACACACACACACACACACACTTTGAAAACCACTGATTCAACTCATGTTTTAGCAAACTTAAAGATGCACTGTTACACTTTTAAAAACAGTGATTACTAGTATTAAAATAAATTAATATGGTGCTTTTAAATGGTGCAAACCAGTTTAAACCCTTACTGGTGCTTGTAAAATGTTAACTTGGCCAGCACAGACTGCAACACGCGGTAACAGATTTAACTGGTCATCTGTTTCAAAACAGTTTCACTATTCCCACATCCTCTTAAATATAAAAAAGTCATCCTCCTAATGGACTGATCCGAAATTAGAGCAATTTTCATCTAATGTGAACCATAAAAGAAATTTCAGTGTTTCCAGGTCACAGTTTTTTTTTCTCAACTCAGCTGGAATAAAATCAGCAAAGAGCAGTAATGCATGATTAATGTGTTTGACAAATGGGCTTCATTAATCACCATGAGCACATAGTAAAGAGAGACAAAAGTCTTGGTGGTAGTAGCACAAATCTGTTCAAAACCAAAGCCAGCGGTTATCAGTTTTTCTTCTTCTATTTTGTTGGTCAGGTTTAAAACAAGAAAGGAACATGCTTCATTAAAATAAACAGATACCATTTCCTAAGACCTAGCCATCTTAGTCTTGTGTTTTAATGCGCATACTGTATGAGCATTATTAATGCGTAGCTCATTTTGATTTAGCATAACAAAACTGAAAAGAAAAAACCCACATGGACACTGGACAAGGGGAGCCTTCTTGTCCCAATGGAACATATGCAGCTGGGCGGATTGTGGAATCCTGGGGGGATTGGAAGATAATGTGCCTTTCTCTATTGTTGATTGAGGACATCAAAGAAGTTTACATAATTGAATTAATGATAGCAGGATTTCTACTGATTGGAGGTGGTGAATATCTGGGTTACCGTGAAATACAGAAAGTGTTGGCAGCTGTTCGGGCCCTTTTGAGGCAGCCTGCCTTGTGTGATGGGTTATGCCGGGCCGTTAATGCTCAGACTCAAACGCTGGTGGAGATGAACTGCAGGCTGGATGGGATCCCCCGCTGAAGATCGCAGTGGTGGCTCCTGAGCACGCTGGTGGGAATTTAAAGATCTTGGAGAAGTTGTGCTTCGGTGAGGTGAGGAATGACCAACAAATTTGGCTGATTGGAGCTTTCGGCGTTGAGAGTTTCTGGTGAGACAAGAAAATTTTATTTGTCAGTCTGTTCCTTAAGCAACTGGGATTCCCCAAAACTGGACTGAAAGCTGTGACCGAAGGCTGTGCAGGTGGACAATAACATCACTAGCTGCGTGTCCATTACAAATGTGCGCAAAACTTTGTTGATATTTTGTTAATGTCGAAAAAACACAGTGTTTCCATTAAGTAAGAAATGCTATTGAAATCACACGTGAATAGGCTTGTTCTTGCGATATTCACGCGGTGGATGTGAACTATCAAGCATGTTGCTACCACAACACTAGTGATCAGAGGAGACGTCTGCGTCTTATCGAGGCTTTCGAGCGACAAGCCCCTTATACTTGGGAGCGGATATGTATGTGGCGTTTTTGGGATATTGTAGTCGGTGAGTTTACTACTTTTTTTTACAACTTCGACGATTTTACTACTACTTCCTGTTGTCTTTTTCTCTTCATTGTCTTTTTACCAGTAGAAACAGCCGGTTCTTGATCACGTGACTCCCGTGATGCGAAAAAAGTGTTTCCATAGCAGTTTTGCGAAATACACCACTTTCGATATGGCTGAAAAACCACCTCATCCTAGCACAAAAACATTTTGTCGCAAAACGGAAGTTTTTCAAAATTGACGTGTTTCCATTGAGCAAATTTATTTTCGAAATTCTAATTTGCGCATTTTCATAGTCAATGGAAATGCAGCTACTATTTCTGAGACTACGGCTGCTATTGGGCAGGGCTGTTCATAGACTGGTTACAGATGGTCTCATTTTACTGATGTGCGAACAACACTTCACGTCTTCAGTAACACCCCCTGTAAACCCACTGCCATTTCTGACGTTCTCTCCCTCTGTTCCTCTCCTCTACCCCTACCCCCTTCTCTAACCCCCATTCACCACCCTCTACCTAGATCTTTGCTCTGTGCAGGGTTTTTTAACTACCTCATATTGTGTCCTGAGTGGCCATAGCATGATGTTCTCTTTTTTATCCTCATTTGGTATATATATTTTTTTCTTTTAAGGGTAGTGCCTCTTTATGGCTGCTGGACCCGGGGCACCTGTTCTCCAAGTCTGTTGTGTTTTGTCTATATCTCTTGAACCGGTTGTTCTGAACTGTAATTTCCCTATATGAGATCAATCATATATAGTTCATTCATTCATTCATTCATTCATTCATTCATTCATTCATTCATTCATTCATTCATTCATTCATCTAGGTGTCTGACTGTGGGTTTGACAGTACAGGACAGTCAGGTTAGACAATTAAACTGGTCAGTGCAAAGTCCTTTGTAAACCTCTTGGGGTGCAACTTTTAACTCCATGCAAACTGTATCAGTAGCTATGTTTACATGCACAAAAGTTTTTGATCGGATTGAAATGTATTCGGATTAAATAATCGGAATGAACCGTTTACATGCACACAATCCGATCATGACTAGCGTTTACATGCACCCGGCTTTTATTCTGAAAAGAGGAACCACTGACATGCGCAGTTGCTCACTTTCCGTACTCAGGAAAAAGTTCTACTTCT